>JAWJWE010000002.1:7210000-7515000 GCA_037055365.1 Polyplax serrata | reverse complement strand
TCTAATCAATTCCAGCTTATTAGGATCCATAAATTGAGTTTGTACATAATCTCAACAACCTGGTAGCTCTGGGTCTAAGTCCTTGAAAAGCAAAAGAAAAACATGAACACGTATAACGAGGTTTATTTACATAACATAAAATCTCGCTAATTGGATACGGAAGAATATATTTCTTCTCCGGGACTGATTGAACAACCTGATGAAAGTAAAAGAGCTCAGGCGGAGAGGAGGAGAAGTGAAAAAAAAACTCAGGTATTACGAGTAACCATAGAAACCTGATGGCTGAGCTCTCCAGCAAATATAAAATGGAATTAAAACAGAGTTACGTATCGGCAAAGTAGGTGAAGAAAGTTTAACCTTCACGAAAAATAATATACAGCAGAGCACTAAACGAAAACCGCTTTTTAAGTGTTATGTATTATTAATGTAAAATACTTATACACTCTCTCCGTTTCATTTAGTACTTAAAATTAATAAGAAAATTCGAGCGTTGCCATTCGATCACGTACATAACCGCCATCGACACGTCGTGACGAAGTTAATAAGTTCGCGATGTCGGATACATAAATTTCATAAATAAGAGGATGTGTCACGTCACCTGCGAGAAACCATTTTACATTTATTTTACGTTAATTAATTCGTTAGACGTTAGGGGGGTTGAGAAATTTCTAAAATAAAAAAAGGAAAACTCGAAACTGACGGACTTTCTCGTCGTGAAGCTTTCGAAGGACCGAGGAAAACCGCGAGTTTTTTTTTTAAGAAAGTCACGCAAATTAGAAATAAGAAAAGATGATGAGATGGACCTGAATGAAGAATGAGGGGGAAACGGCTAATTCAGAAAGACGACATGATAATTTATGAAAAAGTTTAAGAAAAGTTTTCCTTTGTGAGAGGTTTCATTAATAATAAGATTTCCTGGGGCAATTGTGTGGCTTCCACCGGAACCGAAGCAAAGGTGCTCCTACATAAGTTATGTACCTCTGTGTGGGTTTACGTACATAACATCGGGACCACTTAAACCGATGCACACAAATTGATGCTTTTTTATTAAATATATGTCATTTGACGTTTTCAAGAAATCCGTGGTTTTTAAGTAAAATTTTTCAAGGGTGTAGAACGCGACTCAAAAATATTATGTAAATAACTCCTGCTACATACCGCATACATAGAATGCATTAGTGTGGGAGTCGTAAATAAATGAAAATTTCGAACCTCTCGAACCTTTTATTCTTCTCTCAATTTTACCAATCAGGTTTTTGGTTTGAATTGAACTTCGAACGGCTAGAGAAATCAATCAAATCCCTTAAGAGTTTTTTGTTGGAAAAACAAACCTCCCCCTTTCTGTCCAAAATCTAAAATTGAGGATTTTGGTGTTGCATGGACTTCCCCTGCACTAAACACATTAATAAACAAATTGTGTGGGGTCTGGAATTATTTTCATGGCGTGACGAGTTCACGAAACGAAAATTTTACTTTACTGTTAACCCGTGAGGTTTTCTTCCTCGGTTTTACCACTGTTGTTCCCGAGTTAATTTAACTTGTTGACTACGTGTTAACGAGTGTTTGTTTCACCTGCTCGAATCGCAAACACTCGGCATTAGCAAACCGGTCGACGCCATATTTGTTTTTCATTCTCCTTCCGACTCATTTAAGTCACGTTCCAAGCTTATTATTAACGTAACACTTCTAGTTATGAAACGATTTTGCGGGTTTTATTTTGTCAGGTAACGTTTCATGTGAAAGAACTATTAGGTATTGTGCACACGGTCCTTTATTGCAGATGAACCGTTTGTTAAGGAGCGAAAGACTTTTCCTGTCGTTTGTTGGGTCGTTACGGTTTGAACATCTCCGCGTTATCTTTACGGATGAAATATTATGTAAACGGAATAATTATTTATACATAGAGTGGTTTTCGTTTCTCCTCTTCCACCCGTTCGCGAATCGTTAGGTTATCTACCTGCCGTAATATATAAAAGCGTTCGATATTCATAATTTTAACCTTCTATTAAATATCTTCTAGTTGGAAAAGTTTCCCGGGTAATCTGGGACCCATTCATTGGCTAACGAGAATTCGACCCGCTTCCCGAAAAGTTTTTCCCGGCGATTGGCAAAAAGGACAGGTGATCAGTTATTGATTACCCTCCCTAACAAATTTTGCAGTTTCGGGTTTTCTCATTCAGTCACCTGACTTCGGCTCGGCCCTCAACTTTTCTCCGAGTCCTTACTTTGAAAATCCCTTCGAAAATTACCAAAATTTCCTGCCTTCTTCGTTTTTGCTCCCGGCCGAAACGACAAAGGCCGTGTAAAAATCGTCGATTTCGAACGAATTTGCTGTCGGCTTTCCTGCTGCCACATCCTCAATTTTACTATATAGGAAAATTTACATTGGGCCAGGAAGTAACGTCTCATTCGGAGGATCACAGTAGGCCTGGGCTTTGCTGAGTTTTTTTTTTTGAGCAAAGATAAGTGTGGCAGGGCAAAAAACCTGGTTATGAAGCCTTCAGACCGTTAACTTTACATATTTAATAATTTACATATTTATGTACATTGTATTTGTTGTTTTGACGACGACGCTGCTCGTTTGGAGTTGATTAAAAGTTTTATTAATTACAAATTAAAACATTCCAAAAAGTTAACTTTCGCCCCTGGGTGCCGTAGGAGGCATCGTTGAATTAAATTTTGCCCTCGAGCTCGAGAGATTCATCTAAGATTTGCAAACTTTTTTAATAGAAGTAGAAATTCAGTTTAGCGTCACATTCTCTTCACACCTGAGAAACGAGAGAGAGAGAGACAGTTGACAGAGGGTATTGGCAAGAAAGTGGAAAGAAAAAGTCAAGCGTTTTCTCTCGTTTGTTTTCCTTCTTGAAGAAGACAATCCAGAGAAAGTAAGCAAGGTACGCGACGACGACGATGAAAAAGAAGAGTTTCTCGTGAAAATTAAAAGTAAATTAAAATCTCTGACGACAGGAGAAAAAAGCAGAAAAGTAGGCGGAAATTTTGTGAAAGTAAAAAAAAGGAAAACCCAGGAGACGGAGAGAGAGAGAGAGAGAGAGAGAGAGAGAAAAAGAGAGAGAGTGAGAGAGAAACGAACGCCAGCAAATGCGTTTTATTAGGCTGGAGAAGTGGCAAGACGAGCAATTTGCAAAGGAAAAATCAAATGTGTTTTTTTTACCCCCGTTGAATTCGTCGGTGGGACCGTTCCAGAGGGTGAAAGCTGGACAAAAAGCGCCTATCATTGGAGATAGAAGACGGAGAAAGCAAATTGTTAATCTTCGTCAAAAAAGAAAAAAAGAAAAAGAAAGAAAGTCTTTGTCATGTCGAGTGGGCGAGGAAAAAAAAAGCCGAGGCCGGCCGGAGTTTTCCTGGCTGGAAAAAATCGGGGGAAAAATCAAATTCGGAATGTAAAATCCGTTGCTTTCCTCCGACAGCACAAAGGAGCACTCAGCTGTTGCTTCTGCCTTTTCTTCTGCCACTGCTTCCACTTCTCATCTGAACATTTTCAATTTACGAAATATTCTTAAATCTTAAGTAGCAAAAAGAAAAAAAAATCCAAACCGGATCAAAGGGATTTGATCTTGTCATTTGAGCACCGCAAAAGCATTTTTTCAGGGGGTTAACGGGTGGTATGGCTCCCCATTTTGACTACAAATCAAACTGAAAATCAGACTTTTTCAGACGTCTTGTTTTTGCCTAGTTGGAAATTTGCTGGTAGAAGTCCCCGGAGAGCGTGCCGGGGGCTCCAGAAGATTTTGCTCTCAAATGAGCAACGGCGGACGGACTCTAAGCTTTGGCCGTGTGATTTTTTCGAAAATCGATAATTTTAGGGTTTCCTCAGGGTTTCTCGGGGGGACGCGAACGCCGTGTCCTACCCTACGTTTGTTTTTTTTTTTTCATGGAGACTTTCCGCTTCCGACTCGGAAAAGTACAAGTTTTCTTTTATTTTGTTTTATTAAACCGTCATTCTACTCTTTCCGCCAGCTTTCTCTTTCAAAGGTTTTTTTTTCGCCTTCGTCTTCGTCTTCTTGCTACGTTTCTTATTAAATTCTTGTTTTCCTTTGTGACTTGGCAAAACAATTTGTGTTGTTTTCATTCAATTGAATTATCCAGGCATTGTGCAGGAGGCTGCGGTTCGCCTGAAAGTGAGCGGAATGAAAACGGTTGAGCAGTTTCCCCTTTCATCTTCTGTGTGTTCGTGTGTAGATATATAAATATAGCTTTGTGTCGCGACTTTGAAACGGTTTTTGTGTCCCGTCGACAATGACAGAGTGTGATTTTTGGTCGAAATTAAATTTTTCGCGATTGTACTTGTATTCCGAACTCATATATTAAATAAAATATAGGATATAATATAATATATTTATCGTGTAATACAAACGTTCGGTTCTATTTATACTTCAGCAGGAGTAGCCCACGCCCTTTGTTCATAAAACCGTAACACATGACAATTTTTGTATGTGAAATACATAAATTAATAACCCTGGATTGACGATTAAACTTAAGTAATAATCTGGGGTAGAAAAATTTAGATTTTATTTAAAGTGTTATTAGCAATTTTACTTTTCATCGTTTCAGTTTTATTAACTTTCAATTGCACTGGTTGAGCACACTCAACACGTCCCTCAAGTAAAACTTTTTACTTCTGTAATTTATATTTTATGGTGCTCAATTTATATTTAAACCACGGGGCTCTGGCACAATGTGTAATTTTTTTAATAGTTGCATGTAACTGTCTAATGCATTGAAATCATGACTACTTCCTTACATTTGTGTGAAATTTATCCTGCGAAGTGTAAATTTAACTTAATCGATATTCAAAATCAGAATAAAAACATGTGTAATATGTACTTATTTATTTTGCGGTTCAAAATTAAATATATCGTGATATTTATATTTTTATATGTTAAGTACATCGTAAACATATCGAGTAGAGTAGACGTTATTAATCAGCTAGAAAAACAATATCATCAATGTACATAGACTGCAGGAAGTTTGTATATAATCCACTGATGGCCTGCGCCCTATCGCACTATTCTCCAAGAGTATCGGTTCCAAACATTACCACTTAATCTTCTGTTTCCCAAATGTAACATTTCTACTGTGCTAGGAACCATTTTATGTGTCACGTGGGAATTTATACTTCACGTTTTTACCATATGCGAACGTACAAAAATGTAAATAAAGGGAATTTATAAGCGCGTCGAATCATTTGTTTCTCTTCTCTGGTAAAAGTTAAAAGTTGCGTTCGTGGTAGTTGATGCGAGAAGAGAAACCTAAACGACAGAAAAGTTTCTCTTTTTCGGTATCATTCATTGTCCTGTGTTCAGACTTAATTTCCTGTTCTATCGAATCCTTCCAATTCGTTTCATTCGAACTGCACATTTTATTCACCGGGTTCCTCAATTAAGTTCTAATCCTCCGCTAACAAAGGATTTGCTCCCTCACGTTCACCTCCTTTCTCTCGCATTCTCCGTTGTGTACGACGACGAAAAAAAACAGGATCTCGGGTCGTCGTAACCTTTGCTTCCTACTCCGGCTATTAATCCCAGCAAAAATAATAAACTCGGGTGTCTGAACGCCGATAATGACTTTCCCAAATTGGCTCCGTTCAATTTTCCTTGGAACATTGAAAAATTCAATGTGTGCCCCGGCTGAGATTGTCCTTCGTGGAACTCGCTGCTGTAAACGACAGCAAACCGCGTCAGACCACAGTAGGGGTAATAAAAAAGGTATTATAATTTTTAATGAAGTCTCATGAGCAAAACGATCTCGGGACTATCGCGTCGCACAACGACGGTTTACGTGGTACCAGACGAGATCAGACGAGAGGATCACGAGAGTAATTTGCTAGCAGTCAGAACCGTCGTTTCGAATATAAAAAATGATCGCCCGTGTCATTCGTCAAACGCTTATTTTCCTCACTCGTAAAGTGTCTTCTGTCATTCATAACTATCAAAGGGTGTTTTTTTCGTGGACTCGTCGAGCTCCACGTGTCACGCACGATTTTTTTTTTGATTGACACAAAGTTCACTTGTTGGAATTCATAAAAAATGGCGGAACTTCCGGTACAGTTAGGCCCTTATTACATGCACACACAGGCTAGAAGGAAAATTGGCCTTCAGCAAATTGCTGATGAGGAAATTGTGAAAAACTATGCAAGATTAAAGGGGGGGTTCTTATTTTTTTTTATTCTGAAAAAAATGGCGTCAGCAGCAGCTGTGTGAGGATCTCTTGAGCGAAAGGAAAATTTTCCAATTGATTCATTCGATCAGTCATTCAGTCGTCGTTCAATGAAATCCTTTTTAACAAATAAATAATTCCGTCGAGTTCTCTTGTTAATAATATTGCTTTCTCGTAATGGGAAACTTCAGGGCGTTAGGCCGTTCGGGGGAAAACGTTCACATTGTTAGTTTAATAAAACTTGGCGGAGTGTCGAACTTTACTTCTTTTTATTATTCCAATGCTGCGTTTTGTTAATCGTTTTATTTTTATTTTTTTCCCCCCCAACTGTTGAATTTCATCTTACTTGAGGATTTCTTAAGTGCGCAAACGTTGTCTCTTCTTTTTCTTTCTTCCTACCCCCCTTTCTTTTTGTGTTGCACGTCACTTAAGACTGTGGAGAATTGCTCACACAGCACATGCGGGACACGATTCGATGAGAGTTGTTGGTGTTAAACTTGTGATTCGCAGTCAAAGGTCTACGCGACCATGCGAAGAAGTAAGAAAGAATATAACATAAATGAAATTATACGTAACAGTAAGGAGTAGGAAGGACCAGAAGAAGGGAGCAAAGTAATGTTACAACATGTGTTGCTTGTATATACACAACTGTTTCTAATGTATTTAAATATATGTATTTTAATATGCGAGACATTAAGTACGTTGGAATACTATTTTTTTTGTTATGCAGTACCTTACGTTACTTATGCACTTATCGTATTGTCAAAAGAAAATAGGCGGCTCGGGAAAAGCAGCACAAACATAAAACATAATATTTATAGATCTGCTCATAACGCAGTCCTCCCGTACAGAGTTTAAGACAACCCTTAAGACTTTATTTTCTATATGAGTTGAACTCAACCCCTAACGGTCAGGTATATTTCACTCAAATAAGTTCCACAACAAAAGCTCTACAAATTCAAAAATTTTATTGTTAACCCTCTGCTTTTCGTTTGCCGACCGACTCCTCTTTGTCTTTACAGAAAAAACTTTTAATAATTTTTTTGTTTTTCCAATTGGAAAACGTGACTTTCGCTCCGATTGACTTATTTTTCCGCTTCACCATTTTTGTTTTTTACTTTTTATTCTTTCTCACCCGTGGAACTTTCACCCCGTTTTGAAAACGTTCCCGAAAAAGAAAAAAAAACCGTTCGACCGGCGTTCTCAGGCTGACTCGGTTGGCTCCACCGCCTGGCAAACTGTTGAATTTTCCCGGCGACCGCGGAACACGTAAATTTCCATTAAAGTTATTAATAATTTTTCGTGACGAGTTTCCGATTTTTCCAATGCGACCTTTTTCCCTCGCTTTCCACTTTCTTTACCTTTCTCCCTGCTTCGGAGAAGTCAATATTTACAGTCGAAAGCTGAGAACGAACGAACCGAACGAATCATATTTACGTACCAATGCAAATTGAAAATTATTTAGTCACCGTTTAACCCGGAAGTTGTTGCAACCGTGCAGATTTTGGGGTTGTTTGGGGGTTGGTTGCTGCTCCGGCTAGGAGAGAGAGAGAGAGACACACACACACAGGGGGGTGGGTTTCCCAAATCATCCCCACAACTCGGCAATTTACCCTGGAAACAGTCAGGCAGTAGTTGATGTTTATGAAATAAATACATATTTGTGAAATTATTTACCGAGCGGGTCAGAAAGTGTCCACCGGTGAAAATGTCACATTCGTCGTTTTTTGATTTTCCAGAAATTCTGAATTTTAAATCACCTGCTTTCAGAAAGTCCCGTTAGAAAACTTTCACCGCCATCGTTGTGGATGGGAACATTACGTTTAAGTGGAAGAGACTCCCTGAAAAATGGTTTTTACGGAAAAGTTTTACTTCTCCGCGTGCGACTTCCGTTTCCGGTCGTTCCCCCCTCCTCTCCTACTGCTCCTCCCTCTCCGCCGGTGCGTGGAATTTTTTCACGGCAACGATTAACCGATCGGACCCCGTGAATCAATCAATCAATCAGATTCGATTTTTCTCATTGTGTTTTCTCAATACAGAAATTGAGGCAACCCGCCAGCGGTCTTTTCATTCCCGCGGAAACTTACTTCTTCTCCACCTGCCTACCTCCCTCTTCACCCGTAAATTCTCACCTCTTTGTGTTTACCTTTCCTCCGTGGACCGTACATTATCGATTGCTTTCCCTGAGCTATCCCTGGAGTTTCTTCCCTCAAGTTGTGGGCCGTCTGTGCGTAGAAAAATTATGTTTGCCTGGAATTCAAGCTTTTTCTAGAAGGTTCTTTTCTCTTTTGCTTCTTTTTTTTTTTATTCGCTCGTGTTCATCCCAAAGTCATCATCATCATCATCATCTTACAGACTCGGTTTTTACCCTTTGTCGACGTGTTACTTCTCTCTCCCGACTGTTCCGACTCTCTCCCCGTCGGTTCGTCACACGGTGGCTTCATCAGCAGGGACGGCATGCGGCTCTTGTGTCTTACCAAAATCCTTTAACGAATTCATTCACGCACGGTCGAACGGACTAATAAATTTTCTGGGGGGATGGTTTTCGAGTGATGGTTTTACCTGTCGGAAAATATCTCGCTTCACGTCACCGATGTTACCGGATTTAGATTTTCTCCCCTGGCACAATATCGAACACACATATTGTTCTTCGACGTGTGAAATCACGCGGCAATACACAGCACACCGCCATGTTTTCATGCGTACTATATTTGTACGCATTGATAAATTTACCATTTAATAAAAAAACCCAAATATTCTATATTATAATACAGAAAAAGCATATATTGAATATCATACAGATACTTTAGTACAAAATAATAATAATAATAATCATAATAAGGCATTACAATTCACGAAATATAATTTAACATGTTAATTTGAAATTTAAATTTATGATAAAAATGGTACGCCACGATAATTTATAATTACAACGTAAATTAATAATAATTTTCAGAAAATAAAATTCAGTTGTAAAAATAGTAAATAAAAATCGTACAAAAATGACATTTATTTTTAAAAAAATTGAAATTCCACAGAAAGTGCAGAAAATTACTATGTGCACCAAAACTATTATTATTATTATTATTATTAATATTATTTATTATTATTATTACAAATAATGTAACTACGTTTTTGAAAAATCATATAACATATTTTTGAACAGAAAAAGCAACGAACAGAATAGAACGTCATAAGAAATAGAAGAGAACCTGTACATGAAATAAAGAATCAGATACGAATGGGAATGTAGTATAATGTGAGGAATAAATTAATGACGGAGTAATATTTATGAAAATACGAGTTATGATATATGGTTATGATAATACGAGAAACAAAGCAATGAAATAAACGAATTGCTCACTCCGAGTGGCAGTAATAATTCTTTTATTATTTCACGTGGGCATTTCGTCGGCTGACGCAGGCAACTAATTTCCTTTTTCTGCGGTGAAAATGTGAAAGTTCCCCTAAACCCAAAGCGTACAATTTCATTACGTGAGTAGTAAACCTTTCGCAGGGGGGGGGCCCCGGAGGACTCGTAATATATTTTGTAATATATTAAATATTAATTACATTCTGAATACGAAGCATTTTCGAGGCCGAACCTTTGATGTTTTTCTCCGATTGTATTGAACACGAAGTGGAGTTTGTTTCCCTGGAAACGACAATCCTCGTTTGTGCGGATGCCCCCCCATCCAAAAAAAGGACTCCCCGAACCGAACATTTAAAGTCAAATTTACGTATTTTACGGGAATAATTGACGATTACAAGGAAAGTGAATTAAAATTTTTTGTCTTTCCAGGGGGAATGAGAGCAACTTGTTTTTTTTTGTTTTTGATGGGGAGATGCGAAAGGAGCCTTCATGTTAATATTCTTCTCAATGATAGGAGTGAGGGTTGGTTTTAGTGACAAGCGACTCCTGTCAAGTGCAGGCAACACGGGGGACTTTTTTCGAAAATAGCGTTTATAATAAAAACAACGAGTGTATTTTTACAAAAGTAAAATTTCCTGTATCAAAACACCGTTCCGGGGTCCTTGCGACTCTTTCGAGTGATGTGCAGCGGAGTGAAGTGAGGTGATTTGTGGTGAAATTTAGATGAAAGCTTTACTACTGTAAACTAACCATTCGAAGGAGAGAGCTTTGAGATGGAAAAAATAAAATAAAATACAGGAACCAATGAATGATTCCGAAAAAAATATGCGGAGGACGAAATAACTTCCATGATGTTCTTCCCACGTCCTACGTTACATATTAAAAATAACCCTTTTGAGAGAGTAATGTACGTTGAATGAAACGTTCTGGAACTTCAATTGAATAAATAAAATCGTACTGTACATAAAACATATACTAAAATGAATAGAATTTAGATGTATTCTTGTAGTGGGTTATGTACATTGCTTCACACTTGTGTGCGGTAGCATTGGTCAAACTATTATTTACATACCGCACACCGCTGCTCTTATACTATATTGTCTTTTTCACTCTCCTAACTTTTAAGCCAACTTAGAAACTTAATTGTTTATGTTTGTGGGTTGCTCCTCATCCAATAAACTCTTCCCACGTTTGCCCGATGAAAAGAAACTTTTCAAATTCGGTCTGTTAATTTACATTCGAGTGTTGACTTTGCTCCTACTGCGAAAAACCAAGGGTCGTGGCATTCATTGACAGAACGTTCTACTGTCCTCGGACTTACCTGGAAATTCCTTGTACGTAAGATATATCATATATATGTATACGTGACATGTATATAGGACGCTGTGTGCTACCGGGTGTGTCGAGTAAGTGAAACTATTTAAGTGATGGGTAACTCCTCTGTGTGAAAGTTTCTAAAACTTTACCCTTTTGAATTTAAATTTTATGTATGTATAATGTATAAATATATTATCATAAATTTGTGTTGTGACTTTCATTTACCCTTTTGCTTTTCCTTGTCTTGCGTTCATTGTGACGTTTCATTGTAACTGTGACACGAGTGTTACGGCAAGTTGGAACAGACACATTTTTATTATATATGTAATACACGGGATTATAGTTTTTTTCTAGCCGTATAACTTTATAAATATGCTTGGATGTATGTTTGTGCGTTCCTTTGGTTTTCCTGCTTAAGGTTTCGCTCTTTCCCTCGGTCCTTCACCACACCTTATCGAGTTTCATCGCAGAAACACACGCGGGAACATTGGCAGAGGAGGAAGACACGAAATGAAATTACGCGAAAGGAAAGATGACTGGAGGGAAACCTCTGAAATTTTCCTAAAACTACGAAAACTCGTTACGTTTTCAAAAAGAAAGGGAAATAAAAACAGGCGTAAACCAAACGAAAACTCCCGATTTTCGTAGACAAAGCATATCATTTCCTTTGGGAACTAACAAGAGTTGAGTATCTGGCGAGAGAATGAAATGCCCGGGAACCCTCGGGAGAGATGCTCGATCCAAATAATAAATGGTCAATGGAAGAGTAAGACGTTGGCTAAACCAATGATTGATTTTCCCCTTTGAACGTCTTCGGAAGAGAAACAATGGAGTATCGGCCCGAAGGAGCGAAATAAATGAGGAATTCTATGAGAGGATAATATAGATATGGATATTAATAAATCTTTGAGCAGAGAATAAACCGATCAATTCGACCAGTCAACGTCACGTTAAGTATTTCCAATGTTTACTGTTATCTACATCGGCTACAACAGAAAATATAAATATATATATATTCCAGAAATAATACGTAAGTATGATGCACACTTGTGAGAAATCGGGTAAATTAACCAGTACATGAAATATAAATAATAGATATGTCTAATATATGGTAAACGGAAATAAATAGTAGCACGGCGAAAACAAGTAGACAGTATTATTGTAAATTATAATAAACATTTTCAGAATGTAGTTGACGAACGGGCATATTAACTACTACAATAAGAACGCAGTCCGGCAATTGTTTAATATTTAAGAGAACGACATAAACAATAAACAACATAAACTATTTAGACAAAAAAAGGTATACTAAAAAACAGTGTAGTATTAATACTAAGTCAGCGAAACGTATACTCCTCTTACATGAGAGAGAAAGAGTTGCGAGAGAAAATATAAACATACATACTTATGTACGAGTATTGTCTCGAGGTGTGCGACACGCTTACTGTATGTCTTAGCAAAAAGGAGTTAGTAAATTTATATTGAAACGTTCCAGAACGTCGTGAGACTCGTGTCGCGGTAACTTCCAATACTAAAAGTTAATAAAAGCCACGGATAATAATATAAAGTGTCATTTCGTTCTGTAGTCTCCGTCACCATCGCTTTCCCTTCAAACCAGTCCAAAATAAAAAAAAATGACTAGAGTTGAAGTTGCAGATAATCGGGGAGAAGTGAGGAGACGTCATAGAAAATAGCTGGCTCGTAGTCGAAGGTCGCTTTTCTATGGCAGAAATCCAAGAAAATTTGGCTTAAAACTTTAGTTTTATCTGCGACAAGAAGGCCGAGTGGAGTTGACGAAAGGTTTTCAGGTAGTCTCCAGCTAAAAAAAGAAAATGTACTTATAAATTACAATTTTGACATTTACATTGATTCTGCATTGTCTGCTTACACTTCTGTACCGAAATTTACGAATTTAATTCTTCGTACAGACTTTCTCCATTTTGTTTATCTCTGTCTACTAAAAGACAGAATTCATCAAAAGTTTTCAACTCACAATATTAACAAGTAAAGTCACAGTGTTGCCACGTCCAAGGCAGCAGTGTGGAGTTTTCTATACACAAATCCATACTGAAATTAATATATCACTTACAGGTTGATACATCCGACGAATAAGAAGAAATCAAAATGCCAGTCGGTGGACGAGTTGCCGGAAAAATCGGATACATTTCCAATTCGGGAAGCAGTAAGTTGAACTTATATTTACATACATAAACCATTTACGTCCAGACGTGAACGTTTGAAGACCCGAACGGGTTGACTTCGAGTGGATCAGCAGTCGTAACAAACAACTTGCTCCCAAGTTCGCAGAATTAACTCCCTGTCGGGGAGAAATTTAGTAAATTTCACGGGACGTTGTCAGGTCACCTGAGAGAAACTTACCACTGGCTTTGTTTCACTTCGTAGAAAAATAAAATCGTTCGTCACGGGAAAGGAGTTGACTCGAAGCGTTTTCTTCTTCTCACCCAATTTCCTTCCTGAAACTTCGGCGAAGGTTTCAGTGGAAAAGCCTCTATTAATTAATCCCGATTAATAAATCCCAACTATTATGTACGCGCCGTTGTTTATTTAGTTTAAATTTAGTCCGTGCCGTCTGCGTAGTTTCGACGTGTCTCTCCTCGGGCACGTGGCATAAGTAAAATATGACGAGAGGAGTGTGCTAACGCCACTTCAGAATCCCCGAGATTTTAACTCTTTAATATATAAGATTAAAATTATGTGGGGGGGATCTCGTCGTGTATTCATGGGAGGAAGATGAGAAGGAGATGGCAAGTTAATTTCCGTGACGACCGGCTCGCCATTTCCCAGACTGGGAAACTGAGCGAATCTCGTTTATTTTCAAATTAGAGGAAATTCAGTAAGTTGAGCTTGCGGCCGAGAAAAAAAAAGAGCCAAAAGTGAAACTCAAAAGCAGAAGTATCCAAATGGTTAAAATGGTAAATCCCTCCGGTGAACACGAAAAGTTAATAAAATAGGTCGTCCTTTACGTTGCAATAACCCGGCTCCTTTCCATTATGTACATAGGTTTAATTTTGCATTGCGTTCGAGTATTGTTTTTGCGCTCACCAACTCAACTCGTCGCTTCTGTTTTTTTAAAGATCGCAGCTACACGGGGATCAACGAGGAGATCATCTGGACTTGCATTGGCATGTCCATAACCATAGCCGTTCTCATAACGATGGCTCTCTGCTACATAGCCCGAGAGAAATGCCGGAAACGTAACGAGTACTACATCAATGCTTGAAAGCCGTCTGTCCATCCGGAAATTCAAATCACCCCGTTTCGCCAAGGTTGGGTTCCGTTCGACAAAAACTGGTCAAAATACGACAGAACGTTCACTACCATCATACTGGACGTGTGAGCGCGGCTGTAGTTCGTCAGTGCGCGACTGCAGCCGACTAACCCACAAAGTTGAAACCTCCGGGGTTGGATTGGAGTTTGGCGGTGGACAAATGAAAAAAAAAAGAAAAAAGAAAAAGAAAAACTTTGACTGCAGACAGTCGACACGTGAGGTTGTAGTTTTCGGTTAGTTTTTTCTTTGTCGTTAATAGTTTTTTTCTCGGTCTCACCGAGTTCTCCAGACTACTTCCACGACGCGTCAAAACCATTTATTATTGTTTTTTGTATTAAGAAAACGACTGCTATGTTTTTGCTTCGAGTTCTAGTCCGAATTTGTACAATAAGAGATAACACTCGAACTCGGTTGTACAGTGTGTACATAAGTTGAAGGGAATATACAGTAGTACCTCGTACAGACGGCTACATAGGTGGTGTACCTTCTTGTACGCTCAAATCAGTCAATTTCGTCTGTATTTATACTTATTTTAAAGTACTTGATGTCTCATACTATACATATATATTATTAAGTAAAAGTACTTTGGAGTAAGTTAGGCAAAACACATGTATGTACTGAGTACCGATACTCAGTTGAGGGTAGTCCCAGGGTTTCAGACTCTTACCGGGAGCGAATTATAAGAATAGTAAAAAATCCAGGAGGCCACGTTTTCATTGTTTGCACCAACCCGTCGCAGGTAATTAATCAAAATCAATGAAATTGACTTGTGTGGAATTCACATCTGTTTTGTTTAACTTCAGTTACACGTGTGCTCGTTGTTCAGTTACTTCCCGCGCTTCCATTTAAATTTATCGTTTCGCTGTCGGTGAATCGGCAAAAGTCGACGGGTGGTGGCAAATTAAAAAACAATTTAAACCTCCCCCCCTAGCCAGAATCCGCGCATTGAATCGAATGTCTGTCAAATTCGCAGCGGGAAGTAGAAAAAGTTTGTGAACAATAAAAAAAAACCTCCCAAAAGTTCCATTTGGGGATTTGGAAAACAAAAATACAAAAAATGGGAGCCTTGTGAGTTCGTGTGCGTCCGCAAAAGGAGAAATTCTCCCGCAGGTACGTCAGGTGACTCGGAACCAACCTCTCTGACGTCACTCGATCAGACAAAAAATATTCATCTAGGAATCTGGGACGACGATGAAATTCTCGTGATGGGAACGTAAGCGAATTTGTAGCACTTTAACGGCGAGGAAACCCATAAATCCCCGGCTGGACAAAGGAAAAGACACGTAAAAGGATAAAACCGACTGGTAAAATAAAATATTCAAAGCAATGAAAACTAGACGAAAATTAGGACGGACACTAGACAAAATAGACAACTGGGACTGGACGAAACCATCTGACAACAGTAACTTGCTTGGTACTTCGGAAAGCGAGATACTTTCTTAATTTATTTATATTGACTTGTAGTATTTGTATTCTCATTCCCTTCATAACTTCATTAACTATATTTACTGTATACCATACACTGTGTATTTACTGTACAGTACGGACGTACCCCTCTAAGTTTAATCTCCTGCTGCAAATTTTTCCTAGGATTTCCATTTGTTCTATTTTTCATTTCTGGCCAGTTTCAGTTTTTTTCTTCACTTCCTTCCCCAGTGGAACTTTCCAGAAAGAATTCCATCGCTCATTCTCGGCGTCGTACTTTCCTAGACAAACCATACGACAACCTTTGATTTTTACGTCACCCAAAGGGAAAGTCCACTTGTCGCGGTCCTTTCGAAGTGGATTCTCCCCAGGTCAACATCTCCGTTCTCGGAGGCAATAAAAAAAAAATAGTTACGAAAGGAACAGGTTCACGTGTGATTTTTCATAACGGTCCGTTGTGTGCGTTGCGTGAACGAGAGCGTTCGGATGTGAAAAAAGAAAACAATTTTTTTTTCTGTCGTGGCGCGGAGCTTTTCCATTATGTATGGTAATGTATGCGGGCGAGTTTCTCCTTTTGGTCCTTTTCTCATCTCCCGGCTGATTTACTGCCCTTTTGCGAGCCGACGGGAAAATACAAAAACGGCGCTGCGGTTAACGATTGATGAAATTGGAAGAAGAAATCAATTCGACGAAAATGATTTTATCGGTTTCGGACAATCGAACTTGGCAGGGAAGTTGACGGACGACCTCCGGCAGGAGATTTTCCCGCAGCAAGTCAACCGGTGACCCGCGTCGAAGTTCCAGGTCTTCCCTTGCGGTTGTTCTGCTTGCTCTACGTCTATTTAAAATCAATAGGAGGAACTTTCATAACTCTCACCGCAGCAAACTCCTGATCACGTCCTTTTTTTTTCTGTTACGCTTTTTCCATTAATATAAAACACGTCACGTTCCACATTTCCCTTTGAATGTGTTACCTAAAATGTTCTTCCGCCGGGGAGGTTGTTTTTTTTGCTGTTGCTTCCAACAGCCGAGTGTGGTTAGTTCGCTGCTGCGAGCGAGTCAGTCTCATACGATTTTAAAATGTGAGCTTTCCACCTTGAACTTTCGTTATTTTCTTGATAAAAAGGTGTTGGTGTAGGCATCAGTAAGTGATATGCGAGTGAGTCGTAACATATAGCAGTGTGATCGGTGAGGTCAGGGGTCAACTCCTCAACCATCGAAATTTGTTGGGCGACAAAGTAGGATCGGAGACGAGGATGCACGTGGAGTTGTCTCCCAAACGATTTCTTCATTTTTACTTCGCAGTACTTTTTTTTGCCGTTTCATCCTCTTTAAGTGGATTTTTCTTGTTTCGCTGACGTGGGTCCGCAACGTGTTGTAGTTGTAAATATCACAACATGTTCCCTGCTCCGAGTCCATTGGAGTTTCATCCCTTAACCTGATCCCGGAATGTAAGAACTTCAATTCGAGAACTCGTCCTTTGTTCTAATAGAAATAGAATACAGGATCGTTGTTTGTTTGTCCGTACAAAATTTTTTTCGTTCGAATACGGGGATTCCCAGTTATTAATGTTCCCCCATAAGACACCGTATACATATGTACATATAAAATGTTTATGTAACACGAGAGCTTTCCTTTTCTCTCTCACCCCGTGTGATTAACGCGGAGTTTAACCCAACGTATCCTCTTCCGCAAAACGAATGTCGGTTTTTGGTGAAAAAGGAAGTTCGTAATATCCGTCGACGGAATACATAATGCGTTTTTATGTACTTACCAGACGACGAGTTAATTAAAAATTTGCACCGCTCTAATTTGATTAATGTACTTCTCGTATTTCCGACTTCCGGCAGAAAATTGACCGCGCGGTTTTCCAACTTTCTCTCAACTTTCTTCTTTCTCCTGCAGAAAAAAGAAACCAACTTTTCACCGCGTCTCTTTCTTATTGCTCCCGAAGTTTTCAAAGTCTTTTAGTCGGTCGAACTTTAAAAACAATTTGAGTCCGGTTGTTTTTTTTTTCGTTAATTCTGTCGAACGGGAATGTCCACCCGATGGAGCGGTGGAGCAGTGTCGTAGAAGGTACTCGAAAACATACCCCGTCGACGTCTTGTGTACAGAGTAGGATCGTGCACCTTACCACTGTGTAATACTATACAGTTCTCTGTGTCCACCTTGAAGAATTTTTACAATAAGGAAAAAATATAAGAACTTCATTAAAACTTTTTTTTCAGGGTGTCGCGTTCCGCTCTGATTTCTTCGGCTCTGGTCTTCTTCTGATCAAGTCCGATGAAGTAGAAAAAAACTTTTTTCATGATGAAAAAAAAAAAATAAAGAAGAATGCGAGAAGGAAAAACGTTTTTCGGTCAGTGAACAGGAATATTCTTCCTCGTTGGAAAAGGTTCGCACATCTGAGCAGCACGTTTTCATCGAACCTTTTCCGACCTTCGCGTTTTGGGAAACGCACGGGGCCTTACCGTAGGGCCGTAATCTCCGTACCTTTACACTAAATCACACAACTTCCCGGAACTTATGATTATTCCGGAGAGGCTGCCTTGTTCCGAAGCTCCGGACTATAAACATTTGTATTAAGTAATCGTGTCGGGGGCTACTTACATGGTAAAATAAGTTTTAACTCGTCGCGGAAGTTGGGAAACTCTTTAACGGTCACCGGTCACCGCTCACCTGAAGTTAATTGTTAATTTGCCACGTTTATTAACTTTAAGTCGGTCCTTTGCGGGGTCCAGCGATTGATTCACGTACTGAACGACCCGAGACCCGATTACCGTTACTTCCCTGTAATTAATACGGTTTCTTACTCCGTTTTGTAAATCTACACTGTCTCAACAAGGGTTAGGGTGCGTGTGGCCGGTGATGGAACTTTCAAAAAGGCCACAGACCAGACAACGGGACTCTTGTGCAGAAATTAAATAAATTTTCCTCTCGTCGCGTTATTTCCAATTACAAAACGGGAAAAGGATGGCAAAAATGTCTCTAATGAATTTGAAGAATTTTCAATTCAGTGGCAAAATTCCAACCCGGTCGATTTTCCCTTTGTTCCCGGTGGCGCATTCGCAAAGAATAAATTTTTATTGAAATCTTATTAATTCGCCCAATTTTATTTGGACGAACACGTCACGGGCCGGAACGTGACGAGTTCGTCTTCCCTCTGACCTCAAGAGAATTCCCTTCACTTCAACGTCAGACTTTCAACGGGAACGATTTCTTTATTAAATAAATTATTAATGAAGATGTGACGGGATGGCGGGGGTTTAATAACATTCCATGGGAAAATAACTGTTGCTTCGCAGCCATCTCGACTGATTTCGTCCCTGTTGACTGTTGACGCGGGCACGTCGTCGAAGCGAAGGAACCTCAGCCTCCAGGCGTCACTTTGAGCGACATTTTTAATTGGTTTAATTATTAATTGGTTTATTAATAAATAACACCGGTCCTCGCCACTCCGAAAGTCTTCACCTCGGGACCGTGCAAAATTTCAAACGTGATAATTTTTGAACTTGCGAACTTTTACTTAATTTTTGTTGTGTGTAGTTTCGGGGGTCACTTGACCTCTTCCCGGTCTTGTTACGCGGGGTACTTCTGTATATTTCTGACATCCTGTACGAAACCTGAATTTAACGGAATGAGTCGGAGCGAAAGTAAGCCGATGAGTCGAACGTTAGCAGATACATAAATTCAAAATGGAACTTACCCAATAATACCAATGCGATACAATAATAATCATAATAATATAAATCATACCTCCACAGTGGTGTTATCGTCTACTTAGACATCTTAATAATGAGATGGTTGAGTAATAATAGCAGCACAGGTCATCGTACAAGTTTGAGAGTCCTGTACAAATTTAAAAGCCCCAAATTCGCAGTCCACGACCAAAAGCTTCAAAACACTCGGAGGTTCCTTTTAAATTTCGAACTGTGCGAAACGACAGAATCGAGGGATGATCGACGGGGGTCGTGAGTGGTGGCACCGAAACCAATTTGAAATTAATTAAAAAACTTGGGATTCTTCTTTGGTAACACGAAATTCATAAAAAACAAAAGGATTCGTTTCCGCGGTGTGAACCCGCCGCAAGTTTTTGTTTGTTTAAACCTCCTGGCGGGCGAGGAGGAGTAGGTAACGCGTCACGTCAGGAAAGGCAAACAAACAAACGGAGGAGGAAACGTGCGAAACCTTCGAGTGAACAGAAGTGCCATCACGAAGAAGAAAAACCGTCACGACCGAAAATGAAAAGCTAGGGGAACAAGAGAGAGAGAGAGAAGAACAAGGTTAAGTTCAAGTTCCCATTTCCGTTAAGTTCAGGTGTGTTTTGTGTACAAATCAAGGTGTGTAGATTCTTACCCGGTCACTCACGAGAACTTAAATTCGTGCAGGTTCACGAAAGTTCTTTAGTTTTTTTACGTAAAACAAAGAAAAAAAAATTATGTTCTTCGTTATGTTCTTCGGGGTTGACGCTGCCTGGGTGCGGACTCGTACGGCGAGGGTACGCACTCAACGAACCCCTCCTTGTGTGTAGGGCGTGTGTAGGAGGAGAGGAGAAGAAAACACCCCTAAACCTGACAGAAAACAATGACAGACGACAGAAAAATACGGACGAACTGCTGTTGCGAATCCACCTTCTCCTCTCCCCGTCCAAAATTTAATTAAATTAATACAAATCAATAATTAAATAAGTCACAACGAAGCGCGATTTATTAAGCGCTAGGTCGCCTTCAACGAACAATTGGGATCACAAAAAAAAAAATTAATAAATAAATAAATAAGTTACGTAGTTGATTTAGTATACAACCAGTTGGTACTTGCGAAATACTTTTCTAAAAGCAAAAATTATTTTTATTAATACTTATTAATCGGTGGTGAGTTGTTACCTGTGAGTTTTGTAGTCGTGCCGACAAAACAAATAGTTATTGACCTCCGTTATTGATTTTAATAAACGATTTACTTAATGTTGTAATTTGTTCACTTTAATTCGACTCGACTCCACACCTTTCTCCCACCTGCACCCCTCCCGACTATTAATTATTAATAATTATGTATTTGTAACGTCAAGAGAAGGAGACGGAAGCCTGTACGCAACACCCACGAGTCTTCGTATGTATTTACACAGAATATATAAACGAGTATATAACGTCTTGGTTTTTAATAAATATATGCTGAGTTCAGTTGATACATTATTTGTAATATTATACATAAGTTCCTATGTGTTGTTATGTACCCATTGTGCACGCGTCAACGTCTCCAATGCTTCACACCGCACGTGCGTTGCAATTCATCTGTTAATTCCACTCCTGCCGAATGTTGCAGCTGCTGTAGTTCGAGTTGAGCGTTTCAGTACACCCCTGAACACATTTCCAGGGTTGTAAATTGTTTCAAATTAAATTCCGGAAGATTTAATTGGTAGGAAAGTAATTAATTTGAATTTCAAAAACAGTTTCCCTTTATTTTCATTTCTTCGGGGCTTGCATTGGTCCCACGTCCGAACTTTTTTTTTCCAGCTTGAAGGAAAATAACCCAAAAAAAGCATGCATTAATAAAATATACGTAGGGTTTAAGGAGCTTATTTATTTATTTATTTTTTTCAATGTTCTTCCCGGATCCGGAAAACATAAAAAGTAGTTCCTCAGCTATGATAAGTTCTATTTTCTTTCGTCTAGCAGAATAGAAGTCGTCTCTCAGAGCGTGCCGTGTCGTTATCCTAGACTATTAACCAAATTAATTAGATTTCGAATTGATCTTTGACGAACCTTTCCCCGTCACCCATTTTGTTTCGATCTCCCGTTACAATTTTCAATTCTGCCTTTGGTTTCGATTTCTCAGAATTTCGAATCGGATCAGTCGATCTCGATCAGCGTGATCGGTTGAAGGTCTCCCGGTCGCAGACAAGTGGAAAGATCTTAACCGTTGCGATAGGAAGGAGCGTTCGCGATCCTGATCTGATCGAATCGTTCGATTTGTTTAATTTCCCGATCGCCCCCCGTGCGTTTAAATTCAAGTTGCGATCTTCTTCCTCTTCGGAGAACGCAGGAAGAAAATCTTCACTCACTCAGGTGAGTGACCGTACGTGACGACACACAAAAAGATCAGTTTTGATCTTTGCGATTGAATTATTTCGTTTAAAGCTCTGATTTGATTCTGTACGGGTCGTCAATCAGTTGAAGGGTTCATCGATCTCATTCTGCAAATTGCAAAGTGACGCGATACGCCACGTAAGTCACATTATTAAAATATTGTAAAATATTGAAATTTTATAAAAATTTATTTATATTTTATTATTTATATTTATTTTGTTGCATTTACCACGTACCTTTTGTGTTCTTCTACCCTAGAAGATCTATTATATCATTCTTAAATATATAGATGTATATCAGAACATATGGCACAACTACGACAACTTTAAACTGTTACCAACTGAGATGTACAAACTGACTGCTCATATACATAATCATATATTATGTGCACATACATAAGTATATATTGTGGAGTTCGTAACGAAGAATGAAAGAGAAGGTAAAGAATTAATAACGGTGCAGTTAAAATTTACTTTAATAAAAGCTTTCGACCAATGCTCATGACCCTGAGCTGTAGAGTGACGTGCGATCTGTTAAGTACCATTATGTATCAACTATAAAAATATGTAATGTACTCAGTGCCTTGAACTATCTCCTTCTTTACCGTGAATTATTACTTATGCATAAATTAATTAAATAAATTAAACATTAAAATACGGTTCGAACCCTATACTACAGTTAATAAAGCGATTTATACTTTTATAGCTATGTATATTGCGAGTAATGATATGTTATTAAGTACCCAATCAAACTTCGATTAGCCAGTAATAATTAAAATAATATATAAATGATTTCCTCCTCATGAAAATTAATAATCATAAATTTCAGGGTTTCCTCCAAGGTACACCACATAAAATTCTCTTGCCGAAATCAACCGGCGCAATTTAAATCGCTACATATTATTATGGTACGCGGTTAATATTCAATTAAGCTACAAATTTACATACTACATAATGTAGTAATATTATATAACATTTTATGTTAGAGTCTGTTTGCATAAAATTAACCTCAACTCATCGGAGGTCTCTGCTGGGATTCACAGGGTTCCACCTGTTCCACCGGGCTGGTTAAATTAAATTCGACAAACCTGGGGAAAACAAGCGGCCGCGCAATAAATTGATGAAACCTAATAAAAACTGAATCAAATAAACTCTCTCAAGTGTGTATATTTATAATGTTCGGTTCAACGATTTCTCAATAAGTCTCAATAAATCCGTTCGGAAAATAACCATTTGTAGCTCTCCGAATTCGGTCTTCTTTCAGACTCTTTCATTTCATATATAAAGAAAAATTGTGAATTTATTTATTAAGGCTGGCGACTGCGCGGTAACACCACGGTAATTATTTTATTTAAACCTATTTATCTTATTCTGAGACGGTACAATGAAATTGTTTTCACGTAAAACCCACTGAAGTTCAAGTAATGGAACTCAAATATTTTAATATCTGTAATGTATAGCATTATGTATAAGAGATAAAACTGTTATTACCAATTAACTAGTTAAGACTATTATTAATTGTTAATAATCTATGTATAATATCGTATTAATATAATTCAGCTTTTCAGTACCGACCGACCATCTGCGGTATTGCAGGGTAGTAAACGCACGCGAGATGAAATATATTTATATTAATATGAGAATAATGTTAGGTTTTATCACATTATGTCACATTATTTATTTATTTTTGGTTGTTGGAGTAAATGAGAACGACATTCTTATTCTCTAGACTCGTACGATAGCATGAGACTCTTCACATACAATATATATTATTGTATATTACATTATATACATGATATTAATATAATTACAGCACTTTCTGGTAATTGTGATCTCAAAACCCTAGTTATATTTGTAAATTTATTATTACACTTTTTATTATTTATTATGTACGTAAAATACAGTTCGCGTGAGGTGGTATTATGTTTAGGATTTATGTAGGTGTAGGAATGGTACGGTTAAGTGTATATACATAAATGTATTTTTCTTATAATTCTTTAGGGGTTGAGTGAGGTTTTACGAGATATTTTTCGAGTAGCTTTTTAAGCTAGGCGAACTTAAGCCCGGCATTTCTACGCGGCCCTGTCTAATTCTTTCTCAAATCCATCCAAATCCGACATTCCATTTCCTCTGGTAGCCGGTTTCTTTGTGACTTTCGGTGATCCCCGAGCCTGTCACATTTTCTTCGCCAAATTTACCTCGTCTTCCTCAGGGTTTCAGGTCTCTCGCTACCTGCGGTGA
Source organism: Polyplax serrata (assembly GCA_037055365.1). NCBI lineage: Eukaryota > Metazoa > Arthropoda > Insecta > Psocodea > Polyplacidae > Polyplax > Polyplax serrata. Next base: position 7,491,096 of record JAWJWE010000002.1, on the reverse strand, counting down.
TTTCCCTTCTCACTTCGTCAAACTCAAAATACACGAATTCAAAAACGTTCAAACAGTAAATGAATACTTATGTGTAATTATTACATAAGTTGTGTATGTGTGTGTGTTTGTGTGTTTGTGTACACAACGTAAATGTACACACCACCCGTCCGTAGTTTTATTTTCATTTTACCTGGCGGAGTTGGGGTGAAACGACTCCCCTGTTACTCATAAAATGTTTTGATTATTTCACCCCTTTCTGTTTTTCATTTTCACTCAGGTTCGTACCTCTGACCTCTGACCCTTTCACCAGTCAACCTCGTCCTGTCACACGCCATCGGATTGATCGTTTACTTTCCAACTCCGGGATCTATCCACATAAGTAGAAAGCCAAAAATAAAATTAATTAAATAAGTACCCAGCATAATTCATTAAAAAAAAAAGAAATTCGACGTCTCCCAGCGTGCGCTCTTGAATAGATTTAATAAATAGATTAACGTTCCATTTACTTTAGTCTATTTAACTCAATCTGCGTAATTTTAATTCGTTGAAAGAGTAAATAAATAGAACGCTTTCGTAGAAATGCAAATAACGAGGAATTGAATTAATTAATTAAAATAAACTGTGCGATTATCCGGAGAAGTCTAATTTATAATGCATACATAATGTAAGAGCGTTTGCGTAAAAGGATATTAATAATATTAACAGAGTTATACTGGTTATGTATACATAAAAACCAATATATGGTACTTATACTTATGGTACTTATGGTATATACTTCTTCACTCCGACGTTATTTATAGTTTTCATCTGTTTTATGTTTGTAATTGTAGTTATTTGTTTGCTTTATTTTATTACACTTCTTTCCCGTGTAAGTTTTTATCGTAAACTCTACCTCTTTACACTGCTTTACTACTATTAAAATTCTGTATACTAAATTATACTTCTTTCATTCTGCCGTGTAAACTTACTTTTACCTTACTTCTTGTCTCGTTCGTGTGTATATATATCTACATACTTCCGTTCTGTTCGTGTGTGTTTTTCATTCCTTCACTGCAACTCATTGCAAATTTCTAACATCAAACGTCATCGCTTGTTACATTATGAACATAATTGTGTACATCGATATTAAGTTCAAGTATGCGCTTACGTCAGTCTTCACGAATTCCCAACATCAGGTAGGATGGATTTATCCTCTGTGCTCCACCAATAAGTTTTATTTAAGAATACACCAACAGTATCGACCAACGATAAAACATTATGTATCTTAATAAAAAATTATGTATAACTGAATATAAAACAAATAAAACGTAAAAACGGCAAACGTTCGCAAGCCAAATCCAAACGAAGCCCCGTCATTATTTATTGAAGTTCCCACGTAAATAGATAAATAAATACATAAATAAATAACCGCCGTCTATTAATGGTTAAACAGCGCAGCCGTGAGATTTTTTCCGTTTTAAAAACAAAATCCACGTTCTTTTGTCTTGGGTCTTGGGGGGGACTCGACAGGAGACCATCTGCAGACGAGGAGCGAGGCGAACCGCAGGAAACGAACGAATTTCCCGTTTGAAAAAATTGAATTATTTCCGGAACGAGTCGATGGAAAACGAGAAGGGAAAAGTTGAAGTGACGTTGATGGATAAATGTGAGGATGCGATGAGACAAAAATTCTGATGAATTTTTATTGTAATTTAATTTGACGAACCGATCGATCGGACATCGATCAGTAAACCGCGGGAAGTACGAAATCCTTCCCCGGGCAAATACTACATATATATATATATTTATATATTATATATTAATATCAGTTCTAAGATTCCATGAGGTTGCGGTCGCCGCTCCGGGGAGCAGACACCCTTGCTGGTGAGGAAAATTGGAACTCACGGAAATTCGACGATGTTCACTGCACGTAACGTACATAACCAAATAAATAAGTCAATAAGTAATAAGATATGTACGTAACACCAAACGAAGCGGTGAGGGCAGCTGGAACTTGTACAAAATCCATGAATTAAATTAGAAGTAATATATATGAGCAAATATTTACAAATAAAAACTATTTTAATAGTTAGTAATAATTAATTTTGAGTACATAATTAATAGATTACAATATGAAAGGTACACGCACACATTTTACTTATAATTAAATAATAAATTATAATTTATTTATCGTTTTCCAAACGTTGTTGTGGCCCTCAAGTAATTTTCTTATTGGTTGGGGGATATAACGTACATTAATTGTATGTATCATAGTTACGACTCCTTCCTAGAAAATTAATAGTTTGTAGAAAAATAAAACAAAATCTTTGAAATAAAAATTAAAATCTAAATTCCCCTACCCAAAAGCAGCATAATTGTGAGGGAAGAACCAGGTAATTCTCTGCTTTATACACGTGCACACGTATAAATTGAAGATAAACTTAGATATAATGAATTCTCCATCGTTTCTTTCGACTTGAGAGAGAAAGGATCTCGAGGACAAGAATAAATGTCAAACAAATCATAAAACGTCTGCACAAACTCCGGCGAGTTGCTTAATTAAAGTTTCGTGGGGAAATGGCGGGACTTGCGTCTTGCGTTGTCATCTCGCTCCAATGAAAAGAAAAAAAGAAATGAGTCTTGAAAGCACCTGGTACCAGGAGTGCTCTCCGTGAAATGCCGGACAAAAAAAAAGAGACTCGACTTGGTGCCATCGTTGTAGGAGGAAGGAGATCCCCAAGGAAATCGGGAAGACCGGGAGCAAGGCAGAGACGCTTAGCGTCGGTTCCTGGAACTAAAAATAGTTCAGAGGAAGTCACGGAGATGTCACCACCGGACTCGATTTATCAATACTGCTCTACTATTTGTACTACAATTACTATTTGATACGGTTTAATTAATTAAATATAACGCTATTAAAAGTTTAATTAATTTATTTATTGGGTCAATATATTGACCCAGCCTGCTGAGTCTTTTCTCTACTTTTGTTCTTCTGTGTGAACAGGAAACTTTGACGGGTTTCTTTGAGGCTTTGATGATGTCTGTGACGTTCCTTTTAGATGTTGAATTTTGTTTTCTGGTGCCAAACGACTCACTTGATGTTTCAAAACTAATTTAAATTGAAATTGATAATTCATTATTTATTTTTCTAAAAATTCCTGCCCTTTTTCGATGTGCCGGATAGAAAAACCACCTTGCTAGGAAACCAATGGTGAGAAATTTTTTCAACTATTTATTGTATTGATATTTTATTTGATTGGAGGTTATTTATGTGTAATCATTCGACTTATTTTTTCCATATGAATTTCAATTTTCTTTTCATGGGATTTTACTTTATGTAGATATATATACTTTACATACTTTATATTATAAAAGCGTATACGCAGTATTCATTTGAACGATTCAAAAAGGGCTGTCGATTGACTAGTCGGTATTAGCCACCGCAATGTACAGAGCTGCAAAGTCATTTTATTAATGGAATTATTAATCTATTCAAATAAAAACTAAAAGGCTTACCTGAATGGTGAAACTGTTGGAAACTACGCAGGGGATCTCACACCTAGCCAAACGTACGGGTACTTACGTAAACAAGTACACCAAGAGCTGCATGGTAGTACGGTAGTAGCAGACCTTATTTACATAGCTTTATTTATTAATTTGATGACTTGGTAGTAAGTTAGAGTAAGCGTAATAAAAAGGTTCTCGATATAACTTCTGGCATTCTCGTTCGCAACCCTAAATAATATTACCATTAATTAAGAAGTTCGATCTGCGTTTCTATCAAATTTACACAACACGGTCATACACATGCTCCAATAAAAATATGTCTCCTGTACATGTACAGACAGAAACTGTAGTGCCCAAATCGCACAGAACTTCAATTCGACAACACCTGTCTGTTCCAATTTCTATCAGGTAAGTACCGCAATTCAGTGTGTGACACACGCCACTTTCATACTTCAGGGATGGAACTAAATTATGGTCGGCAAGGGTAGAAGGTTCCTCTGACGAAAACAAAACGACAAGATATGGTGAAATCGTTTATTCAATGTTAATAAAAATAATAATAATAAACCGAGTCTTTGTTCTTCTATTCATCGTTAAATATCATAATCCAAAAAGTAACTTCGTACACCTTCCTGACTAGCTTCAATAAATCACTTCTAAGTACGCTAAAATTATTATTATCATCATTTCTATGTATCAATGTAAACAATAATAATAATAATAATAATTGTAGTATTAATAAACAGAAGATTAATAAGAAATAAAGACGCATGCTCGCGTGGTTTCCCTCGCTCGGCGGTGATCTCCGGCGGGACGATCACAGATCCGATCGCCGACGCATGCAGATCTCGTTTCGGGTTCTAACCGTGCGACGAAGTTAAAAAATTCAAGAACTGGCCCTTTCGATGTCTCGACAAAAAAAATCGATCGATGGCTCGGGAGACGATCACCTCATCTAACACAAACAGAACTATTCCTATTTAACAAATAGTAAAATAGTAAGATCTACGGCTTATTGGGAAGCGCAAATATCCAGGGCCAGGGGATCGGATCCCGCGGCAACAAAGAGCATATTTTGACGCTATAAAAAACCCTATATAAATATAATCATCTATACCACTTATATTTATAGCTTCTGCCTCGTATAAACTCGATATCGATTGATTGATCGATCGATCCAACTTCTAAAAGATCTGTTTGCGTATCTACGTCCCAACCGATTTGCGGACACATTTTATTAAAATTATCGGGGGGGCTGGGCGGGAACACTAACGATTATTTATAATTTCCGCGCGTCTACATGTACTGCCACTAACTTACATAAAAAATTATTTACATAAAGCGGCTACCGCGACTTATTAATAAATAATTCCTCGCTATTATTTTGGTGTGTTACCTATGAGTGATGCTCGTTCAAGAGCTTATTATATTATTATTATTAATTATTAATTATTAATTATTATCATTATCCTCGATTAATAATCTGGGTATTTGATGATAAAATCGAATTAGTCTACATAACCATTTATAAATAGACACAGTCAGTCACTCGCTCGCACAGGCACGCACGCACGCACGCACATCGGCTGTTCTCTCAGGTACTGCCACCCCCCACGTGCACGTCGAGCGCCGCAATCCAAAAGAAAAAATAAAAAATAAAATAAAACTCGGCCAGTTCTCGTTGAATCCGTCGAAAATACACTGCCGTTTACCGACAATAATAATAATAATAATAATTACAAGTAACAAACAAAAAAAATACATAATGTAAGTGTGAAATAATCTAGAGTAAGAGCAAATTTTTTTTTTCATTAAACACGTAAAGCGCCTATGCATATAAATATAAATTACAGAAAAACTTGCGTTTTCAGGTACGGGTGGCACCTACCCCGTGCCAGTCCCGTGCCCGATCCTCACAAAAATTTACAAATACAAAAAAAAAAGAAAAGAAAATAACACGAGTAACTGCGATGGAAAGTGAGTAACAAACTACGGGAGTTTTCATCGGAGCTCGCGGCTCCGACGTCGAACTATCAATAACATTAATAAGGCTTTTCAAAAGGAAGTCACAACAGTTTCCGTTTTCTCTGACTTTCTCTGACGCCCCCTTCGTTCACCTGGTTCCACCTGGTTACCGTTGACAAACACCGAAATCGACCGGTGAGTACCCTGCACGAGGGAACCCGGAAAGACAACCGACTGGTTCTCTTCGGTTGGGTGCTGTAAAACCGTTCTGCTCCTAAAACCACTGGTTTTAGGGTGACCCTGATCATTTACCTGCCGGCCCTTGCACTTTCAACGCCCACACCTGTGCATGTTTTTTTAAGACACACAACCCGTTGCTTAGGGCGTGTCATTTTCTACATACAAACACTTGAAGTGGACAGTTAACTCTTCTCATCAACTTATTAACATTCGGACGTACCCTCAATGGAATTTTATTAAAAATTCAAGGTGTGTTTTAATTGGCATTTAAAGTTGTCTATTTCTACTGCGATCTATTTTTTTATGAAGCGGGGAGGCAATGGGGGGGGTAGTCGATCTTCCACCAAACTTCCTCTCGGGTTTTGGCAGTGTTTGCGTTGTACTAAAAAAGGAAAGGTCAAAGCCTCGTCGTCTACGAATCGTAAATAGTTCAACTGGAACTCTCTCGTACGGTTTCCAAAATGGCGCATGATCTTCACCGATTGAATCAATCAAAAAAAGAAAAAAAAACAACAAAAGAAAATGTTGGACTGGATGTAACTGCAACAGGAGAGAAGGCTCCTGGACGGGTAAGAACACCGGGCGGCGCGTGTCTGAGTTGCACGCTCGCGTTCAACAACCCGGTCCCTCCGTTTCATAACTCTTGACTGACTTTTGTTGTTTGTCTGTTACGAAAAGATAAGCAATTTAATTAATTTTTGACACACGGGAACGACCGATGGAAAGTGGTAGATTTGTTTTGTCACCTGTGAATGGACGAGACACTCGCCGACATTTCGATAACAATTTTCACTTCTTGGCAAAAAGTTAAGAAACAATAAGTGAAACGGGTCCCAGCTGGTGACGAAACCCAAAAACCAACCTCAACCCTTTCGCAACAAACGGGGACCACCCTTCACCCACTCTCATTCCCCCCTCGCCCGGCAATCACAACTCTGCGAAAGGGAAACGATGAAACGTGAGTGATGAAAACATTCGTAACCCATTCGACACCTTAAGTACTAAATTAACAATTAATAATTTACACAATCGAATAAGAAAGGTTTCTCAGCGTTTTTCATTGAGTCCACACCTTCTCAACCTTTTCGACCTCGTCGAACCGGTCGCTGTCGACTTCAATTTTTAAACGACAGTTCTTTCTTCGGTCCTCGTCGACTCCTTCCCACACCCGACGATCTGTTTCTGACACCCGCGTTTCCCTTTTCTCTACTTCTCATCGCACAGAGACAAAAAAAAAGGTTTCCAACTCCATTAGATAAGGAGTGATAAATATAAACGTCGGATGGACCTGGGAACGACACGCGTGTCCGTCGTACTTCACGTGAAATCGTCCGAGGATTTCACGGATGCAAAAACCTGCTGCTGCCGGCCGACCGACAGAAAACAAAAAATTGGCGAGAACCGCCGGGATGAACGCAAGAAACCCACCAGACACGGAGAAAACCGGTGAGGATTTCATAACCCACAAACTGGAACCGCTTTCCAATCAAGTCGAAAAGAAATTGGAAAAATTAGATAAACATAGAAGCCGAGCTGGTTCATAGAAAATTCATCGAAACCTGGCCGGACGACGGCGTCCCCCAGCCCAACCGAAAGGCCCACGACTTGGGCCCAAATCGATTGATTCTGATGAGGACCAGACGAAACAAATCATGAGCACCAAAAAAAAAAGGACACGAACTGAAAAACGCTGAGAATCCCAATACAACAGAAAAAAAATTCGTACCAATACTTAAATATACAAACAACAGCAAAGCAAAAATAATAATAATAATAATAATAGTAATAGTAAAAAATAAATAAATAAATATTATCATAATTTCCCATATGAGAAAACGTGAAACAAAAGGAAACGCCACTTTGAACTGTCACTTCGTTTCAGTTGCATTCGAGACTTTCTCCATCGGCTCTGCTCTGGCTCCTCCTGTCGTTTTCCCTTTAGGGGTGTTATCCACCCCTGAGAAACACACAACTGATGAGTACAAAGTGAGAACCGCCACAAACATAAGCGCAATTCAAGTCAAAAACATCACCTCTCGTTGTCACGCGTCTCCCGATATCGAAAATACATCTTATGTATCGATTACATAATATGTACACACGTATATATACATACACACACACACATATATATATATATATATATACTTACAAAAATAATCGTGATACTTATATTATATAATATACGCAAAGATACGTTTCAGATGTGTTTCCATGTATAAATACAGTCTTGTTGAAAATGAGTTTCCATAATTATTATTTTTTACATCCCACGTCAACCTTTCCTCAACCTACCGTTACCATGTATTAATAATTAATTAATTAATAAATAAATAACATCCTCTCCTCTGGCTGAAGCGGGTCCCTTCCACGGGAATGTCCTACTGACTTATCACGGGCAGGCCACCACCCAGGACGTATCGTCCTGGGTAGGCCTCATATCATGGAAACGGCGGAGGACCCGGATTGAATACGTTGAATAGAATTGCGAAGATCGTGCAGGCCGCGTAGACACCCAGGGCGACCCACCTGAAAGGTAACACATGGAAGAACGTTACTTTTGTGCCGGCTCAACCTCACAACACCTTTTTCATTTTCCGTTCCCGTGACGACCTTTCCTCATTGGCCAAAAGGTGAAAAGCCCCTTTGAGACTCTTTCTGCGGTGTCGATTAACTAGAAAAAGCTTTTAACTATTTATTTGAATCTTGTGAAAATTCAAAACCCAAAAATTCCGACCGGCTCCCGTCTGATTCTACCGACTTCCGACCTACACGAGTAACCCGTGTTCCCGTTTAATCCTGCGGGATTTCTCCTCTTCGAATTTCTTCCTCTTTTTTCTCTCGTCGCCGGCTACTCCGTCCGACAGACCCCGTGTTTATTTGCTCAAGATCATTTTTTGGAAAAAAAAAACCTCGTCGACCGCATGCGAACCTCAACCTCCGCCATTTTAAATAAAAACCTACATAATCGGAGTCGATTGCTCCTTGAAATTTCCGTTTAAGGTGACTCGAGTGCATCATTAGCGGTACTCGAATTAATCAAGAGCTATTGATTTTGTTTTCGGTACGAATTCCGTGGTTTTGACAGTTTAGTCACGGATCATAATGGATATCAACATGCTGCTGCTACTGCCGTTGATGGTACTTACCACATGAGTTGCTCGTGAAGTTTCTGCTCGAAATTTTTTAGAACCAACAGTCCGATTGTGAGACCTGCTAGGGCTCCAGTCAAATGAGCCACGTAAGACACTGGCGGACCCACTTGTTCCGCTGCATATCTGTCGTATATAGCAAACCCAACATCTGCGCTAGCTGAAACCCAAAAACCAAAAATGGTCAAGCCGCGTACCACAACGCCCAGCACTTCACCACGACCGACACCATGACACTCACCCACTACGAATATGCCTATGAGTCTGACGATGCCAAACTCCATGTTACTGTAATTCAACAGTATGTTGGCCAGGTGGGCAGCCAGCAATGCGTAAACGCCACCCGAGGCCCCGACCAGGTACACGTCCGTGTCGAAGACCGAAGTTCCAAGGGAACCGGCGAGAACTCCGGCCATGTAAACGGCTCCTATTCTCAGCGACCCGTGAACCATTTCTAGGGGAAGTCCGACCAGGACTTGGACTAGTAAATTAAACAACAGATGCAGCCAACTGGAAAAAAATCGAACATGCAGTATTACGGTACTGTTCTCCTTCTCGCCGGGAAAAAACAACAGCAACAACAGCAACAATACTCACCCTGCGTGTAAAACCATGTAGAATATAAACCTCCACAGTTCCAGTCTTTTGTCTGGCCTGTAGATGAAAACCGAGTCTATGGGAACCGGGCCCGAAGGATTCACCTCTCCCATGGCGACCGTGTAGTAAGTGAAAAATCCCAGCTGAAGAAAAAACAAGTTGCTTCTTAGCAGAAAGAATAATAAATTAATGGGCGGATAGAAAAATGGAAATGGGACTTATTCAATCGCCCGGAGTTAAAAAAAAAAGTTCAAAGCTTTCACCACGACCTGGGACATCATCAGCTGCCTTACAGGGTCCCTCAACCAGGGGGAAAACGTCCGCCCGATTAGGATGTCACAACTCCATTCATCAATTTTAGTGTTTCCTTTTCGAGAACGTCAAAAATCGACGAGAGAATTCAAAGTACATAAGCAGTGCTGGTTACTAATCGTCACATTAATAATCATTCAGCAAAAATAAATTTCCAACTTCCCGTTGGGACGTTTACAGATCCGTTTAGACAACCGCTCGATCACAGACGATCTCGTTGCGTACTTTGACATCCGCAATCCTCCCGACGGTAACGCAGTCAGACAATGTCACTGTTCGAACGGTGCCCGATCTCTTTCCAGATAAAACCTTCAACTTTCTCTAAAGACGGCGAACGGGTGAGTTTCGGAAGTAAAAAACCAATAGATGAAAATAATAGATGCCACGCGAGACAGAAGAAACGAGGCTGGGCTGTCAACCAGACACATCCCATCTTTTCGCTCTCTTCACCTACTCCTTTCCTCCTGTCTCTGCTGCTCTCCTGTCGGCCCCACGAAACCATCGGCCCCCGCAAATTATTTATAAATAGAAGACCGTGTACGACCATTTCCACATTTATAGGAAAAAACAACAATCCGGAGGGATCTTCGACAAAACAACAAACACCAAAAAAACCCACAAAAACCCAGGCAGACACGCACAGGAATCCTCCAAAAAAGGGGAAATGACGGGGGGACACGTGACTTCCGGTTCGCGCCGATTCAAATTCATTTCCGGAATCGAAATTCAATCTGAGGGGGGGCCCTTTCGAACGTGTCAAACCCCACGGAAACCGCCGCCCGCCGCCTTCTTCTTCTGACTTTCACGGATTTTGGAAAAAAAAGAAAGATTCCAGATTCCGCGCAAATGAGACCGAACTTTCGGGGAGGGCAGGAAACGAATTTTATCTCGCTCGGGGAACTTGATTTATGTCGAAGGCGTCTGAAAACAACTCAAAGAGCCTGGAACGAGAAGTCTGACGACCCCCACGTGTTTCCCTTTTTTTGTCGAAAAATAATGAAACGACCGAACACTCGACGAGAGAGCGACACACTGCCCACTCCCAAGCCCCTCGGTAAGAAAAGGTTGGCTCACGACCGACTCCTTCCGGGGCGAACAATGGCAAGCAGGGGCAACAGGTTGCTCACCGAATTCATCTCAGGTAAATCGCCGTACGAAACGAACGCTTACCTCTATTAGAGTTACCAGCAGGATGAATAATGGCGGCGGACAACATGTGTAATGGTCCGCGTAGTACTTCCGGTCCCGCTCTTCCGTTAGAAATTCATTCGCTATTAACCGCACCATTCTGAAAATAGAAAGAAACATGTTAGAGTGTGAACATTTGCGACGGCACGACACGACTCCTTCTGGGGTTCCTTTCTCGAACTTGACAATCGGGAAATGGCACTGTTCAACCGTAGACAATATATAAAGTCTGAACACGCGGATTTCTATACGTCAAACCGACTTGGATTATCTATTTATTACATACATATGTACATACGCACATATATATATAGAGAATTTCTCGTTTTCTCTCTCTCTCTCTCGCGTCGCAAAAACAAATTTCTCTTTCCTATAGGAGTTTGAACTGAAAATTGAAAAATTTAAATTAGGTTTCTTCGAAAGAAAGTTTTCAGATTTAAATGGTAAGTAGGCGTTCCCGGAGCGGCAAGAAATTCAATTTGTACTTGGTTTCTTCTGCCTTCCCCGACGAGAGACAGCGACGGCAGAAACTGACAAAAAGTCTTGTCTGTTGTGTTCTGTCGGGTTGTGTCCCGTCCATCGGCAACAGTCTGGGGAGGAACGCCGTTTCCAACTTTTACAGTCATCGGCTGATTCATTTCCCTTATTAATCTCTCTCTCTCTCTATTTCTCCCTTCCACCAGACGAGAGAGCTCTTTTATTAAAAAGATATTAACTATTTATAAAAACTTATCAAAAGTCTGTGTCTGTCCGCGTGCTCAAAAATAAACTCTGAGATTTTGCCAATGACCGCGAGGCCGTCTGGCCTTTTCCTCTAGCCAGACGGTTAACGGTCCCTTTTGACTTTCAGCAAGCGAGCAGGTGAAAGACTTATTAAAAATAAATGATCAGTCAGAGAGGAAGTCATACCGGGTTGGGTAATTAGTCCGATGATGTGTCTGCCGAGGAAGTAATTATGTTGCAAAAAGTGTGAACGTGGTAAACACAACACATCTGCCGGTACCTGCTCGGTGTCTGTTCCCCCCAAACACACACACAGACACACACACCGCTTCTGATACAACCACCATCACAATTATTAATGGCAATGCTTATATTCTGCCGAGTGCTCATCGTCAAGTTACTTCCTGCGATTAGTCAATGAACTTCAGATGAGCGGTCGAATGTTCAGTTCCACTAAATAAATCAACATGGCGACGGTTCACTTATTTTTTATTTACAAGCGTCGAAGCGTACCATCAGACTGTCCAGTCATTGTAATGGGCCTTAAAATCCGGCTCATATTTCTCTTACAAATATACATATATCTATATATACATACACACACACAGACACACTTTCGTACATATTTTTATGAAAGCAGAAATAGGTCAGCTTTCCGTGCATCCCCTCGGTCATAAACCATTTTATTTGTCACTGTCCGTTGCAAAACCCTACCGTTAGAAGATCCCCGAACGGTCCACCATCCGACTACCTCCATAAACAATGAAAAGATGAACGGAATTAAACTTTTGGAGCCGGCAGTAAAGAGGTCATCGCATCTTCTGACATTCACGAGCCCCGGCAATGCCAAAAATTCCAAATTGAAGCTTTCAGACTCGACAATTTATGGCCGGACCAGTCGTTCATTCAAATTATCTTTATTTGCCAAGCAGAAAAAAAAGGTTTCGAAACTTTCACGAAAAAAATCCAGCGAATGGAAACTGCACAGAAGGGGACAGAAAATACACAAACACGTAATTAATAAAACAAAAACTAAATACGACAGACAACACGTTCTGACAGAGAAGAAAAATCGCAACGGGTCCCCGACAACCCGGTACCCGGGGGTTATTTTTATTGTTTCGACGCAACCGGCTAACAAATCCAATCGGGGACGTGATAACCCGGTCGAAACAATAAAACCCGTACCCGCCACTGCCATTACCAATAATTTTCCTGCTGGGTACTCGAGTACTCGCGTCGAACGAACAATTAGGGCGGTTCGAGTATGAAGAGGCAAAAGACTTCGGAGTCACGGCTGTCGGTGGACCCTCACCGGGTACCCGCTCTAATTACAATAATACGAAAAAACATCCACGAGGTACCAGGAAAGCGATCATTCGGTCGCTACTAATTACCCCTCCCGTGTGAAATCGGGGTGAAACTTATTATTTTTTCGGTCAATTGAACTCGACCGAGTACTATCCCACCCGACTAATACTAATTACTGAGAAAGTGAATATATTCGTCACAAACGGTTGCACTTCCGATAATTCCATTACGTCAGGTGGTGCTGAGAAATTTACGAAAACCCGCCACGAACGACTCAAATCAATGGTAATCCCACGTCGAGTCGAATCATAACTGTTCACTTCCAACATTTTAATATCGAATTACTTGTGTGAGTTTCAATTAACTTGGTTAATGACACGATCGGATTCGGCTACCTGGCGAACCTGCGGCCCCCGACGAAATTACCAGGAGCGCCACCGGTCGGACGGGCAGGTGCCCTGGGGATTTCGGGGAATCACCGCATCGTACGAATGACCACACTCTGACTCACTTTCGGTCGCTTTCACTTGTAAACACGTTCGATTGATGCATCGCCTGCCAAAACCATTAATGCAACATTTTATTAATCTCGACTGGACGCCCAAACTCCTGAATTTGTTTGATTTATTACACCGCTACCGTACTTTTATGTTTTCGTCTTCTCTTACTTCATCTCAAACATCGTGCTTGTCGTATTTAATAAGTTAAATAAATTTTTTAATTTACTCAACGCCGCGTGGAATTCGGCGGAGGTTGCTCCCGCGTAACCGACCTCGTGCGCACCAGAATACTTTTCTCTCCACCAGACTGCACGTGCATTTTCTACGAAACAATCACACCGACGATACTTTACCTTCTAAACAAGGGTGGCTCGTGAACCAAAATATGAAAATCGTTTTCGCTGCACACCTCCCGATCCCTGTGGTGGACAGCGCATTTGAAACTACGGCTTCTTTTCCCCGTCATCTGAAACAAACACAAAACACAACGAGTTAGTATCATCAGCGAACTCAAACGCCTTTCTAAAGAGGACGGTAAACCTGGTGAAGACCCACTCGGAGACACAAACATCTGTCCTGGTTTCTTTGTTGTTGACCAGGGAGGATTCGAAATTTGAGCTACGCCACTGCCATTTCCTTTACTTCAAGCACTCGCTCCTTCATTCAAAATATGCCGGGAAACAAACAAGTCCAGACATTTTTGGTAATTGATTATTTCTACGGACAGGTGTCAAATAGTAGCCACACAAAGACTACTCCTACCAATAACAACACGACTTCGGCGACACCCTCAAACACATCCGACATTAACTAATGAACTTCTTTCCTTTTGTTCAACTGCTTATTTCCCCTTCTCGTCTCAACAGTCTTAGATCTACCGTGAAGTTAACTTTAATTAATAAGTTGACGTTACGTGGAACATTGCCGTAATATTTTCACTTAAGCATGAAAAGAAAATAATATTCCTCTGCATTTTAATTCCACTTCTACCTTTCTTTTCAAAGAGCTAAACAATTAACTATTTAATACAATTCTTTGAATGATAATTAACTTGTGTAAACAACTTGCATTCGGACCAATTTTTCCATAGCATTCAGTCCGCCTTATGTTTGACTATCATTAAGCAGATAGTTCCAGTTGTGATTGTCAACCTGTACAAAATCTCCACCCTTTCCCTCGAACCTTGAAAGAAACTGTTCGGTTTCGTACGATGACTAACCCCACGAACCTTTTCCAAAGTATAACTAATTCCCAGTTCCCACTAATTCCCATCACACCACAACCAACACCATTGTCATACATAAGTCTACATTTTTAATAAACACGTTTCCGTGTCTCCTCTCATTCCAGCCCGTGACACCAACTTCTGACCCCTTTCGAACTGGCACCATCGACCACCCCGATAAAAATTACGCCATTTCATGCAACTCTTCATCGAGCGTACACTTTTTACCGTTGGGGGTGCACCTGTTATGCCCAAGACAGAGAGAGAGAGGGGAGCGAGCGAGAGAGAGACGTTGAAAGACACTATGAATATTCAAATGGAAGTCAAATTATGACTTTCAAAATAACTAAAACGAAGCTCGCTATCGAAGGAAGAATAACTAAAGAAAGAAAAACGTAATTAAGGGTGAATAAACTGGTTTTGAGTCAGTGAATTGCCTAAATTATGCGCTACCGTGAACAGCATTAGAAATAATTAAAACACAAAAGGTAAAAACGAAATGAGTAATTACATGTGCACGGATAGATCGAATTATTTAACTCTACCGACGGGGATGATGACACCGAGACCAGGTAAAACCCTTTCTTCTTTTGACTTCCTCGGGGGTGAAACTCATCTCAAATTTCTTTACGCTTTCTTTTACGCAAAATCAATACTGCAATTATCGTCGGCCCGACACGTTACCCCGGACTCGTTTTACTCCCTCTCGGTTATTGTCCGTTACCTCTGTTATGTATACGAATTTGCCATCTGATAACGTAAGAACTTCTCATTTCCATGAGTTCAATTTGCATTTGTACACTTTTTTTTTATGTCCGGGAGTGAGGATTATTCCTATCGGTGCCCAGGAGGAAACACCTCGATAAAGACCCGATCAATGGAATTAATTTCCAATTACGTCGACCGATGGTTAACATTGATTATTCATCGATCACCTGCTATTATTATTATTATTAAAGCACGGGGGTTGGCCAGGTCTCAAGACCACCATAGCAACGGAACTTTCATAAGAGTCAGGTAGCCAGGTGTGTTCTTTCTCAACTTAAAGACTGTCACAAATGCTAATATTAACACTCCCGTGTCAGTTTTCCTTTCGTAACAGGACACAACCTTCCAGTTCAGGCAACACTTGCAATCTCGTCTTCCAAATAAGTGCCAACGTCCGACCGGCGGGTAGAGAGGAAGTAGTGTGGGACATACGTTGATATCTAATGTGTTAGGACTTCCGTGCATGTGGAAACAACTGACACGTTGTGAATGAACTTGGGGAGACACAGTTGACTGCCACTCGACTCCAAAGCACCAGCTTTCTGCTCATGTAGTGGAACACAAAATAGAGAAATGGGATTCCCTCTAACTATGTGTGTGTGTGTGTGTGTGTGTGTGTGTGTGTGTGTGTGTGAGTTTGTGTCATTGCACTTTTCCCATTCACCTTTCAACAGTGTCAAACTATTTTAAACGCGATTAGTTTCCTGACAATGTAGGAGTCGATATTTCAATGTCACTCCTTGTACGATTCATTCATAAATAAGCCAAACAAATATTCGGGAGGTAGTCAAGGGACCGGCGGCAACCTACAGACTTTCTGGGGCAACGATTCCTGTACTGTGACCGTGTTAACGAAAGAAACCCAAAATTTCGGCGAATCACCCACATCCGCCACGATATAAAGAAGAACCTCAAATTCTTGGATACTTCGATTGATTGAGTGAAACGGAGAGCAAAGCATCAGGAAAAACAAATAAAACAAACCAGACAGTCAATTTCCATCTTAGAAATCCTTTACAAAGCGTGTGCACTTGACGGCAACCGAGAGAGAGAGAGAGAGACAGAGAGGGATAACGAAAAGCACAACTGCAAAAATTTGTCTCCTTCCACGTGTTTCCGACTGACTTTTTCAAAAGATGACTTTGTCAAATCCTTCGCCCTGGTTAACCGTCGAAAAAGTTTAAAACGTCCGACATTGCAGTAAAGCGAACGGTAAAAAATGAGGCAAATCCTCCGAGTACGGCCGGATATAAACAAGTAAACCCGAGAAAGTCCTTCAGGACCGGGGGCAAAAAAAGAGGCATTTCAGGTCGGCGGGATCGTCATCTTCCTCTCTCATCCTCTTGGATCATCCCCCAAATCTCAAACCTTTCCGAGGGAAACATTTCGAAACGGAGGTTGAAGTTGCGGTATGCCAAGCACAATTTTAAGACTTTTCGTTTCATTCAGCCACTTAGTGATCTCCCCGTTGGGATCGTCCGAACTCTATTTTCCATTTCGGATCTCTCTCTCTCTCTCTCTGAGTTTCCCTTTTCTATCCGGAATACAGATTATTTTCCTCCGATACCGAAATTGGCGGTTTCCCGCAGACTCTTACACTCTCAATTATGAATTCATCTGTGTACGCCCAAAACTAATTGCCTTGCCCGCTATCAGTTTGACTCTGTACAAGTTAATTCAATTACTTTATTCCTCGTTCACGAAAATCTACTGAAATCAGCGACTGCACACGGTGACAAGTCCAAACGTCTTCCCAAGTTAGTTTTGACTCACTTCTACTAGTTTCCTAACTCGGGGCACCAGAAAGAAATCTACAAACTTTTCCATAAAAAATTCAACTTCGTACGAGAGACCTTTTATTAATAACAACTGTCATTGGCAATGAACAACATTACATGTATTTATATTTCTCATAGCTGGAGAATAAGTTAGAGGCGTCCACTTCTTTTTTACTTTTAAACCTCCTTCAGGGCACCCACAAATTCTTCAAGCTTCGGGTGGCCCAACTCGTTTTCTCGCAGCACTGCACTACAATCTGAGCTTTTTCAGTTACCTTCTCGTCTTACGACCATATTAAATAATTCCCCTTCTCCGTGCGAAACACCTTTTCCGTAAAATCACAGTTAACACAGTTCGAAAAAAAACGTGTAGGCATGCCAGTGAAGGGTTTGATAGATTTTAGCACTTGGCACCCGCGGGGGAGTAGCAGAACCGACTCCAAGAAAAAGCATAAAGGTTCATTAAACGTAAATAATGGCTCTTGCGTCGGCCCACAACAGAAATCTATTCACGAAGAATGGTAAGCGACTAGTCGTGGCGAACACGAGGAGAGACGAAAACTTACAGTTTAAAAAGCGGTGGAGTGGTCTCGTAATTAGTAAACTCACAGACCACCGTGCACCGTGCTCTTCCTCTCACTTCGCCATACTAAAACAGCCCGTATGTCCGTATTTCACACGGGTGGTACGCCATACGGCCATAAAACGAACTCGGTGTGACCAATGACCATCACTTCTCTTAATAGAACAATAAACATCACTACTTCATCGACTTTTCCGTTGGGACACAACCTGATGCCGTGGCCGGGACGAGTCAAACATAAACGAGGTTCCCCTGCAACAGCACACGACTCTGTGGGTTCTCTCTGCGTCTCTACAATAAAAACACCTGCCAACGTCCTGCACCAAATGACAAACACTTCGTACAACGGAAAGAACGTTCCGTTAACCCGCATTTCTAATTTTTAAATTATTTGACTTCGTTGCCATCGGACAGACTTGAGCCTTCATCTTCAACGGAGGCGTTTTGAAAGCTCAAATTTATACGACCTTAGAGTGCAATCTTCGAGTCGATCCGAGCCGAAAATCTCAAACTTCCAGGTCGAATATCACCAATCGGGACTTACGCTGACGTCTCAATCGGCTCCTGCACATCTCACAGACGAAATTAATGCGCCTCGGGTTCTCATGGAATATGAAAATGAACGGCCTAAAAACGGTATCTCTGAGAACTCTATTTAATGTAAATTGCCGTACACAACACCGGCCGATCCGGACTCGTACAATTGTGTGTTAAAACCCATATATAAAAAGTCTCATGGTCTTCGTGGGAGCCTCGATGGTTTCCTCCAAGTCGACGCGGACTTTCCTCGCCACACGAACGTCCACCCGGACACCGTTTTCCCCTGTAAATTCGGCGGTCGTTCCCGTGCAAAAAATCCGTTAATGAATTTCCTCGCTTGAATGCTTTTAATTAAACATTTTCAAAAGAGTCTGCGGCAACAATCGCATCGCTCAACTTTTTTGGCATTTTCGAGAGGCTCCCTGCCCGTCGTCAGACAAGAAGGACGCGGACGCGATTGAACGCAACGTCTCCCGGTTGGTGCTACGCTCGCCCTGCACCCAACTCAATTTACACAGCAAAATCATAATGACAAAATGAATTGTTTTGCATCTCGACAGGGGCAACTCTCTGAGTGAAAGTGGCACTCGACACCGGCCATTACACGTCATCGATCAACAATCAATCGAGTGAATCAAAGAGGTGACAAACAGGATTAGCCCTTTGTACTAACAGAAAAAGTTTTAACGATTCGTTTTTTTACCACCGAACAAGCGAATCATTTAAATACATACATACATGTACATAGGTTGGGGACAGTCTGCCACCGAAACAACACAGAACACAATTAACGGTACTCGAGCTCTAATTATTCCCCGTGTGCTTACTTATTAATAGTTGCCGATCACGGGGACCCGACTCCATTCACCTCATAGACCAGAGAAAACTGTCTTTCGTGAACTCGGCTCATCACAATCTCCTTCTTCTTTTGAATTCGCCCTCTTGATGGACGGCCTTGCACAAGAACACAATTGCGTGACTTTTTTGCATGTTAACCGCATGAATGCGGGCTTGAGCCACCATCGCCGGGTCAAACTTAATAATTAATGGCTTTTCACTGCATTAAATAAAAGAAGAGAATTTAGTGGTTGGCCTCAAAAGCAACCTGGAAAATTCCTATCTTTCCACTCTTATCTTGGCCGGCTCTCCTCTCAACGTGTCAACATGCCCGATGGAATCTCCTTCTCCGTGCCTTTTTCAATTTTTTTTCTCCAAACTTTATCCTCGTCGGGAGCGCGCACACACAAAAACTTTCCGCCAGCAGTCACCACCACAGTCATAACAATTCGTTTGATTTGAGAATAAGATTTGGAATTTCAAATTTCACATTTGCTCAGGGCCGTAACCAGCAGCCCCGGAGAGGCGACGGGCGAGCACATGCCAACCTCCCTACCTCCCTCCCTCCCTCCCTACTCCCCCCCCCCAAAAAAAAGTAAGCGACTTTTGGGTTGTTTTTTTCGCATTCCACCACGTATTTACTTTTATGGGTCTCGAGTTGAGGAATATAAAGTAGGAAAATAATTTTTATTTAACAGAGAACGACTTGAACAAAAGGTCCGACTTGGAATCCTTAAAACAAGGCACGTAAAACTTTTTGGCCAAAACCAGAAAAAAGGTCTCGGACGTCAAGGTATTTTTCTCATTTGAATTTTTCGCCGCGAAAGGAGACGAACTACCTGGAATTTCAACCGCAATTATCTGTCGCCTCTGATACCTTCGGGGTACTCGCTCCCTGTACCAGAAGGGATGACTGTCATTGGGAACAACAAAGAAGGGTGCGAAACCGACAAACCGACAGTAAAGAGAGAGAGAGAGAGAGTACTCTCTAGTCGGCCGGTTCTCGAAACTCCACCCGAGTACCCGACACAACCTGTGATAATAAACAATTTAAACTAAAACATATAAATCAATTTAATTAACTATCACTTCACGCACTGGGAGTTTCACTTATTTGTTTAATTAATTACTTATAACAGAACCGCAAAAGCCGACGTTCGTTTCGGCTACTTGTTACCTCTGCCTGGCATTGGATACACCCGAGAGATTGTTTCGGGAGGTCGGTACCTGACTTAATTGAAAACCTTCCAACCTACAAAACTTTTCCTGTTAATTTTCCTCGAATTTTTCGTTCAGACGAACCGCCTAGAGCTCACTGACTGTTAATCACCGTCACTCGAACAGTGACAATTCAAATTAAACAAAACGGTCGAGAACTAGACATACCCTCAAAATTTATGGCTTCAAATTTAAAAAAAACAAAAACAAAACAAAATTTAGTTTAATCAATTGGTCCGGTGATTGATCCGTACGAACAAAACAACACGGCTACTTCTTGTGCCCTCCTTTTATTAACCCATAACATCCAATGTTATTTTTTCGGTCGTAAATTAACCGCTTTTTTCCCATTGATATTTTTAGACGTTCATTCCAAAAATCCGTTCACGCAACAAGGAAAAACAGAACGCTTTTTATTGTGCTCTATAATGGGAGAGTGTGAAATAAAATTACCACTCTCTGATCAGTTCTCCAATAAAGAAAATTTAAGGAACGCATTCGGGAACGTTTACGGGAACGCGGGAACACACGAGGTTGGGTGAGATGCCCTGAATTGGTGAGCAAACCACACGAGAAACTTCATGAGCCAGTTCCTACCGAAGACTCACCCAGGCCCAACAGACGCCACGACATGGGCCCCGTTCGGGGCCCGTTTATTGTGACAAATCAAACACAAACACATTGGCTTCGATTCCATCGTTTTCGTTAAAAATACTCCTTCGACTTCCTCTTTCGCATCTCCCACGTCGACTTCCAACTTCCGGAGAATCAAACGCTCCGGTGCCAGCAAGCCTAGTGCCACGTCTTTTCCTGGTCTCTCCTCGGGGACTCCCCGGTTCTGCCACTTTCTGTACGGCCCGTTCGTCCTTCATCGTTCATCAGGTGGATCATAAATTTTCATCGGACCATCACTTTAACTCCCATTACGGACTCGTTCTCAATTACAAAGCCCGAAAGAGTGATGGACGGAAACATTTTAGGTACGTGCGGATCGTTAAACTCTCTTTTATGGATATCGAAATTAACTTGTTGCCCCGCGAAAACAAATAACCCGGCCTTTTTCACTTTCGAACCGATAAATTCGGTACAAAACTCGACGGAGGCCGAGTGTGACAGAAGACTTGCTTAATTCATGACATGTCAATACTTTGCACATAAAAACTAAACATCGTCCTTTGCGTACGAACGAGCTGACGAGGTGACGAGGCAAACAACTGCGTCGCGACCACAATCAATAAGTCCTTTGCACTTCCCTTCAAAAAAAAATCTATTTATTTTACTACTTTCAAGAGGTTTAAAATTAAACACTATTTAATAAATTGCTGGAGACGAGTTTTTGTTGTCGAACCAACACCTCATAACACCTGTTGAAACTCCCATCTCGTCCTGACTTAACACAAGTCTCTCTTGTTTGTAAAGTATTGCTTGACAATTAAGCCGAAGTGTTTTATTTCCTGCTGTGCGACGACATCCAACATACGTCCAACTGCACCAAAAATAATACACGCAAAAAAATTCAATTGTTGTGAAGCAACAATGTCTCCGAAGCTCAGATTCTTTCGCTGTCACCCAACTCCACTCGGATTTATTGATTTCATCCAACACCAACTGGAGAATGCACGAAAGGTAGGAAATAAACATACTAAACACAAAAAAACCGGTTTTGTGCGTATACATTTTTTAAGTGTAGCGCACGAAAAAGTATGGAGAGAGAGAGAGAGTTCGAGGACCAGAGGAATGGGGTGAAGATGGTGAAAAAGGAAAGCGAAAGCTATCACCTCGAAAGCCTGCATTTGTACTATTTACATAAACATTCAATTCGCATTTTATAGATTTAAATCAGCTCGCTGGATTTCATTTGGAGTATCTCGAACTAATGCAAATTCAAACCCTCCACAAATCAGAAATTCAAACGATGAACGACAACCAGACACGGGCGAAGAATGAGGACCAACCTCTCCGACAGGTGGTGACAGACACATCAATTTTCATCTGGAAGACGTCTACCAATCAAACCACTGATGATCATTAAATCACTACGAAAAAGGAAGAAGAAGAAGAAGAAGAAGACGTCACGTTGACCTCTGTCCTCTCTACGGAAAACTCCGCGAACCTTTTCAGGTTCGAGTTCACTCCGGAGGTCATCCAAACCTACAACATCACGTCATGAGCACTGGGATGAGCCACGGTATTGCCGCCCCCTCCCGAAAACTATAATTGATCGATTTAAATTTGGAGCCGGTGGGTGGGAGGGTGGTAGAAAGGCGAAAGTCACCGAGGGCCAGCTTTTGGTCATAGAAAAATAGTTGCAAGGGCGATGACGAAGCCACAGAAGGAACACGCCTAGACGCCCACCGATTTGAACGCCAGGTACGGTGAGGTGTGCCGTGGGAACCTCAACCTTATCTCATCTTAAACAAATTGTTTAGATAAACACAAATTATTTTTCATTCTGTTAGCAGAAGAAAATAAAGAAAATAAAATAAAGTAAACAATCGAAAAGTTTCGAAATGACCTCTCGTGAAATAGTTTTGGGGAAATCCCATACTTTCATTTTCTACTCACGGGATTCTCTGCATACAAAAAGTAAAAAACAACACGACAACAAGGCAACGCTTTCATAGGAAACCTCTGACTTCACCTTCACTTTCTGGCTCCTGTGAAACGACGAGACAAAAGCTTTCCTTTCTCCGACAACAAACAACGTCTCTCTTTTCACCAAAAAAGCAAACAGATTCCATCAAAAATGATCGATTAGTTTAATTAACGATTGAAACTATTCGCTTCCTGACTTCTCTCTGTCATCAATCAGATGATTCTCTGATGTGGTTCTCGACAACAGAAGAATCACAACTGAAAGAGGACCTCGGAGCGGAAGCCTAACTCACACGGCCCTTCATTCCTTTTCAATTTCAAAGAACAAAAATGTCATCCCATTATATCTTCTTCTTCATCATCATCATCTTCTGTTTCTCGTACTTCTAAGTAGCCAAAAAAAAAAACGTGAAGGGAACAACAGAGTTGTAACAACTTTTGTGAAAAAGAAGAAGAAGAAGAGAGGACCGACCAAAACTACGGAAAGCTTTTTTGTTTCTAAATCAAAAAGCTCGTTCGGTTATAGTGGCTTTAAGGCATGTATAGATCTTTGAAATTTCACCCTTCCTCTCCGACGTTCCTTTTTAACGGCGTCCCCCCAAAAGCTTTTTAGATAATCCTTTGAACGCTTTTTTCCTCCTGTGACTCTCGCGCTGCAATCCACCCAAGAAAAATTCTGTTTTCCACCAGCACAATTGCCACGTTTCAACGTCTTTCATTCGAGTGACTTCCTTAACGTTACGTCAGACAAATTTCACATGCTGAAAATTTTAAAATGGCGAAAGTTAAACACGCGATGCAACAATAAAAACCTGAAATCGGTGAGAACCGTCTGACCAAGGTAAGGCAAAATTTACTTTGCAACACCGTTCCGTTAAAAGCGTTCCTTAGGCTACTTCGCAGTTATACTTCCTAGTAGTGGTGGCACGCTGTCGAATGTTTTTAGTGTCACCAACCTCTCTCGGTAGACGTCATTTAACCAAAAACATTGTCACGTCAGACAGACAACATATCTGTCGACGGTGTGCTCACACCACTTAAAACTCGCATGGGAAAGCTGCGTTTAGGTGAAAGGCAAGGGTTGAACTTCTAAATATTGACAAAACACCCTGAAAACAAATCGTGACAATTACAACAGTAAACAGAAACCATCCCGAACCTTCCACATAAACTTCTTGGTTGGTGGCTTCCTCCTCGGTCCAGATACTTGGCCGCGAGCTATCAGACAAAGCCTTAGTACTTATAAATTCCGTACAAAATTCGACGAAAGCACTCGTTGAAAGCAAATGCGACATTATGGTGCACGACTACCTTCCAGGTACTGACCGACTCGTGTCCCTCCTGTCCTCTTGACCGTGTTATGCTACACTTATTATGCAAACAAAGTATTCATTTCGACAGATTAAATCACCACAAAACAGGTACCATGAGCGTGACGGTTATCCGAAGACATGCACGAGGGTCATCCAGGACGCATACCGCGTACCTTTGACGACGAGTCACTGCATTCTCCATTTTGTTTTCATTACCGTCTGTTACACCTGTCCGACACTTTTGTTTCAAAGACACTTGCAACACTCGGTCGTAGGACGTCTCTACGCTACTGCCAACTAACCTTTTTAATGTTTTTCTATCCTTTTAAACTGATTCTCGTAAATAAGACCAACAACCGTCGTTTTGACAGCCTCAATTTCAGATTTTAACGAGTGATGCTAAATTCAACCGGTCGACCTTCTCATTTGGGACAGAGCTTTTGTCACCGAACCAGAACACAACGATCAATTAGGAAGGGGAAACGTTGGAAGCTGAAATGCGACAAATTGCATTATTTTGAACGTCTGAGCGCTAAGCCGGTCACCGATAACGACGTTTAATAAATTTAAAGTAGGAGAATTTAGTACACGACGACTAATAACGTAAATGCAAGAGACTAGTACATAAAGTACGGAATTGCAGGTATCCAAACGACAATTTTGAGTTCGTAAACTAAACTGAAGACAAAGCGTAGGGGTTTTAACCGACTAAAAACACAGAGTTCAATTGTAACCAGAGGAGGAGGAGGAAATCTAAGGGTAAATCTACCTTGTCAGAACAAGGACATGACCCCTCGGTGACTCGGTCACTTCGGTCCGCGTACCCACGAGTTCCTGCACTCTCCCGTTCCGGCAAGAAGGACACTCACAAGACCAATTGACACGTTACGGTTGAAATTTCGCGAACGCTAATGATGGCGTTAAAAAACGCATTCGGAATTGTCATCTGGGGCGTTTCAATTCCGCCGCCCGCTACGCCCGCGGACCTTTTCCAAATATTTTCATTTTATTAGCATTATCGCTTGGTAATTTCTGCCTCCGCGACCGTAATAATTTTGCGACGCGGCCATTAAACCTTCTATAAACTTTTATAATCGACATTTCTTAAATTAAAAAAAAAAAAAAAACACACACACAGAATCAGAAGGAAGAGAAGAAAAATTATACCAAGTGTCGTAAAATGGTTTGAGTTATTTACAATACGATTCCGATTATGAGACTAATCAACTCTCGGGACGGTAGGAGTACTACCCGTGAGAGCTTGACTCCTCCGGGCGAACCCGAATGTCCTAATCGGTCCATCCTACAATTCCGAGTTTGTTTGCTTAGTCAACAAACTCAAAGAACTCGACGGGTACCCGCCGATTGCGATCCTATTGGAAAGTATCGCAGCCGACGTGGTTCGGCTTGCGGGTACGGGGCACAGGTACGGGGCACAGGTACCTTGTGTGACTCACGGGATAGGCGGAACACCGTTCGGCTGCACATTTGTTTACCCTGCCCACCACCACCACCGCTACCACCACCTCCTTCATTAGACCCAATCGCTTTTCCATTTTCGGATTGCCCTTTGAACGTCTGCATTCGGACAAATTTTCCATCGCCTCTATGACCGGGTAGACGGGTTTCAGGCCAACTCGCCGACGGGAACACGTCTCTAGGTGCCTGCCTGCCGTTTGACCTTCGTCTGTCGACCACTCCTGGATGCTTCCGCTCCCGTCAAACACCCCTAAAACTATGCCAGTCATTTTAAAACGGAGAATCGAATTTAAATTCTCAACTATGGCCAACAATTTGATTCCATTTATCGCGATGGCTTCCGTATTAATTTTCAGTCTCCTAGATTTTATCGGTTTTCGGTATTTCGTCGTCCGTCGTACCACCTGTCACCGGACGTGGCCATCTTCTACCTTCTCACACCTCATCTAGAGCCTCAGGCATTTTACATCCGACCGAAACTGTTTAGCTCTCCGTGTGCATCCCCGGCAGGAGCCCGAAAACCTTTTTTGGCTCAAAAGACTTTTTACCTCTCTTTCTCCTGTTTTGTTACACTTTTTAATGATGTAACTTAAGCTTATTAGCCCTTTTCTCATCCGGCTTTTACATTTTTCCTTCGTATTCACATTAAAATCTCGTTTTTCCACAAATTAAGTTCCCATTGTTTTGTGAACTACCAAACGACCATGTGAACCATTTACATAACACCGTTTCGGACATTTAATTGATTCCTTTCAGCATCTCAAGAATAATAATGAATACCTCTGAAATAAAACTCGATTTCCCGCCAGGTTATTTCCCATATACTTTCATTTACCTCTGATCACTCGTGACCTTTTCGTCAAGTAGTCAATGGTAAACCCTTTGTGGGTGTGTGCGTGTGCGTGTGTGCTACACATCGAGTCCACGTTCACTCATGTAAACCTAATTGACCGACTCTGTTCCCTCAAACAGACCAAAACAACTACAAAGCTTTATTGCTTGACAGAAAAATAACAAATATTTAAACGGAGCAGTAAATTTGAACTCAACAAATCAGTCCTCGGGCATCTCAAGTCAAGTACATGTGCGTATGAGAACATTTTTTTCTACATAGAAAAAAAAATACTCCCGATAACCCGGGGGCGTCACTTTGTGTGTACCCCCAAACTATTAATTGATTTCAAAGTTAATGAACATTGATTTCACACGGTCATTACAAATAGAAGGTACTACATTTGTATTTTTGTATCGAGAACGTAATCCCCCTTCTATTACCATTCAAAGTAAGCAGCCGACATCGAAATAAATTCTTAATTCGTAAGTAAATATACCTGAAATCAGATCTCTGGTCTCTAAAACTGGAATTGGACCGGAGAGGGCAAAATTTTAACACAAAATTAAACCGTTCCCATCGGCCTTTGAGGTCACGGAGTTGTAAAACAGAACATTCCTTGGTAATACGAATTTAAATTTACCTATAAAAAGATGGAAAACCGAAGAGGAGACCTTGGCATCTGCCTACGCTCGACATTTCCATTTCTACTTTCTTGTCTTCTTCCAACCTGGAAACTGCATGTGCCCCACCGCCACCGCCATCCTATCCCCTGCTCCCCCACGTGCACATCACCGAGTGGTTTCAGGGAACGCAGATGCGCCCGCGATACACCGGGGATCCACCAGGTTTCGGAAGATCCCCGATAGATCCGGCAACTCGATAAAACGGAAAAGAAAGAATAACAAATAAATACGAAGGCGAGGTATCATGGGTAGGTATGTATATATGTTCCAGGCATGCGATTTGCATAGAACAAGAACCCCGCGTTTCCCATGAACATTAAAAAGAGAGTGGGCACAAGATGAATTCCGCTTTTGAGTGGGCTGAAGCGATTCTTTTTTATTTCACGGTCCTCCGCAGCCTTGATTCTTTCAGGTATGTGGGCCGAACCTCGAAACAGGTACGATCATTCAACCGTTCTACTCTCATCATTCGAGAGGAACACAGCTTTTCCCTCGTGAACCGGCCTAAAGGAAATTAGACAATACGACAAGGCATTGATTGATACCATTTTTTCTGCGATACCTGTTACACGTACCTCATTCGTATACGCTTCTCAAAATTCATCAGTCCAAATCAGACGTCTTGATATGGCCGATGAATCGCCGGTACACCCGACTGGCCGTCCTGATTCAAGCTCCTAACCGTCACAAGTACTTTCTAGTACGTCGGAGATCCCATTGCTCAACAAAAACCAACAATAGGTGGTACACATGAGCAACGCCAAAACGGAAATGCCACCGGAATATCTCACAAAGTGAAAGTATAATTAACAAGAAGGAGCAATGCACTGAGCGACATAAGCAGAACCCTCAGCAGTTTCCACGTCCGAAGTGCACGACCAAATAGAAAGTGGAGAAGGAAAACCGGAGTGCAAATTCACGAACTGAAATAGTCGATAGCCAAGTAACCTACAAGAAATTGCGGGAAAATGAAAAGTACCAGAGTAGCAGAAGCTCTAGGCAACTCTTTTACAGTTAGTCCAGCATCAATTTCCATCAGTTTTCGGCTCTCGGGCAAAAAATGCATTAGATTGAGAATGAGGTTAGCGATAGATAAAGGACCACCCGTGATTTAGATCTTCGATTTTTACTTCGTGGAGTGCGCTGCCCGGGCAGGCAGTCAGGCAGTCAGGCAACCGATCGCCCATTTCCACAGCCGCCTTCTCGTACCTCCTCTATCAGATCCTTCATGATCAAACATTAGTGGGGTGGTCATCCTCCTTACATCTTGATCCATCTTTCCACCGCTCGATATGAGATCTCTTCTCCTGCCGCGAGCATTCTGGCATCGTACCATCCACGGATCGGGTTTCGCATCATTTAAATGGTTCCTACCTGAGCTTAGTCTTTTATCTCATCGATCGCTCATCGGGGAATACAACTTTATTACTCAGTCTCTTTTATTTTATTAATAATTTACTGCCACCATCTGAATGATGTCCGGGTGTCACTCCCTGATTTTCTCCCTTTCGCTTTCTTCTCGGCCGTGTCACCGTCTCCCCAGGTTCACCCCTTCGATCCTTCACCTGATCGACTCTTTCTATTTTTTCAGAATGGCATTTCCCATCACTCGCCCCAAAACATCTGCCTGCTTTCCCTTCGAATAAATATCCAAACATTTATAATAGAGTAGAGTCTACGAAATGTACGTAAGCGCACTTCGGTAAATCCTCTTTATACGAAAGAAAGTGAAATCAGAATTAGGAGACCACGAAGAAAATGAGACTACACACCTGCGATAGGATCGCTTCCTTAATAGCTACGCAACAATACCTTTCTCCCGTCTCATCCTGGCAGCAAATTGAATCGGAGCAAAATTAAAGTACTCGTATTCTTTTTGAATTTTTTATTATTTTCGGAAGAAGAATAGCTTTATTTATGGTAAATTGTCTTTAATAGCACTCGTTATTGATAGTATTACCTATCTCTAGCATTTTTGCGCGCTTCCGGTGTATCTCGTGCAGTCGAGATACAATTATTAATACTTAAAATATACGCGGTAAATCAAGGGATTCGACCGAACGGAGTTTAATACAAATTACCTGGGAAAATTTTATTGTCTTTTTCTTTTCCTTATCTTTCATCGTTACAATGTTCTTTTTAATTAACACGCGGAGAGGAAAACCATTCGATTGCTTATGCCTAGGGGAAACGTACGTTTCGGAAATGCTTCACATTCTTAGAGTGAGAACGGTGTAATACGTGGGGTGCTCTGGTGCACTTGCACAACTTGACATTTGAAACAAGAAGCCGCACATTGCCAACAATTAATTTCATATGAATTCCGCTACATCTGACTGTGTCAACAGCCACGTTTTAAATCTATTCAGTCTTTAGCTTTCGAATCAGTCAAGATGGCGAACGCAAATAATTAGTCAATTTGCTGAAAGGCTGGAGGACAACTGCTGTTTGCTTTTTACTCACGTTTCCAGCGTGTAACAAAGCAAGTAAAATAGAATAGAAAACGCACTGCTCAAAACCCTTGTCGTTCCTTATAACTAATTGCGTAGAAAAAATACTTCACAATTTCAACACGGCCCTAAGCCTTAATCGAGTAAGTAACCACTTTATCAATCTCCGCCATTTCTCTATCGCTTACTTAAAAAGCAACGACTCAAGCCTTCCACCCCCAAACGACTCCCCTATTTATGTACACGTCTCATTAATTCCAATTATGCATTTTCCTGAGAAACAAAATACGTTCCTCGGAATTAAAATGCAAATCCTTCTAATACCCGGTGTCTTTTATTGAAAAATTATTTAAGCAAAACACCCAAAACCCTGCTGCTGAAAAAAAATTAAATAATTCTCCTTTAAGTAATAACAATAATGAAAAAAATACCCAATACAACAGCAGCGAACCGTCACGGATTAGGTGTGTGTGCCATCCAAGGTTTCGGTGGTGAAAACACCGTCGAGGGAAAAATACCAACACACAAAGCAATCGGCAAATCAGTCAGGCCCAGGAAAATTACAGCCGAGGGAAACAAAGCGAAATGAGAAAGAGATTACGAGGATGAAAAACAAAGTGGAGAAGGCAAAAAGGAAAGGAGTCGGGCAACGAGGAGATTCATCATCTTTCCTCTAATCGAGAAACACCGCTTGACAAATAAAATACCCCGGTACTAAACAAATTCGATTGAATATAGAAATTTGTATTAAACCGCAACAAACAAGAGAACCCAGGCAATTAGATCACGAAAACGGCAACGAATAATTTCAAGTCATAACGGTGGAAAGTCCATTATTAAGTTCGCTGAAAGAAGGACGATCGAGGAGGCACACAAAGGCCATAAAGGCATTTATCTGGTTAAAAACGTTGTTATGGGGCCCAATTATATGGAATGAATTTTTCAATATTAAATTTGACAGGTTCCGACATGAGATTGAAACCGAATTAAAATTCCATGATGGACCATCGAACGGGTGCGTGGAGGTCGGGGGAGGGAGAGAGAGAGAGAGAGTCCAACCAAGTAAGATACCTACGTCAATGCCTGGACAACCTTATTTTTTGGGGGGTCGGATTTGCCCACAGGTACCCGTCAGGTACCCACCTCCTTGCCAAACAAATCACCCGAAACGCCAACGACGTCCACCACGTTTCGATTCCTTTCCTTTACCGAAGCGGAGGACACACACGCACACACTCTCTTTCTCGGCCAGGGGTTGACGCTTTTCTTCGCTGTCCTCCATACCTGAAACTGGGTACCTGCGAATCCCTGCCATTTTGCTCACCCAAGAATGTGAAAAACTCGTGATGGAGTTGCAGGCCCGGTTGTTTTGTCTGCGGAATTACTTTCCGTTAAATTCGATTCGCTTTTAACGGTTGAAATGCCGCTGAGACAAATCCTTGGTATTTTTACTTTGTACGTCTCGCTCAAAAAGGTTTCCTTTTCTGACCTTTGTCTCCTCACTCTGGTCTATCAATTCGACTTTCCGTGTATTGTCAGCCTTTTCGATTGAATACGAGTGTCGACGTCGTGGCGAACGGAAACAAAGGAAAGCGAATTTGCACACCGTGCAAGAAGTGACATCGACTAAAATTGGAACTTTTACCTAACCAGCAACAAATATCGATCTAAAATACCTTCCTATAAAAATCAGAAGTCATTAATCTTACACTCCTCCCATCCTTATAAATTATGCTGTTAAGTTTCTCTTCGAAAACTAAATTTTCCGACTTGATATGATTTTATAGATTGCCATTGTTGCTGCGGCCGCCGCTGTAGCCTCATTCTCTCCATTCGACGTGTACATTAAATCCTGTTGATAAGGTCTCTCATTTTTATCCTCCTTAAACTTGCACAGCATCGAATAAGAAAAATAAGTTTCCACACCCATTCGATTATTTCCACGTTAAAAAAAAGAATCTCCCCGGCATTTCGTTCACATCAACTTCGGTACGTAACTGAAACGTCTTCTGCAGCCCGATGAAGTTTTAATCACACAACTCAACGTACTTAATTATAGCACCACTTAAATATGCAATTACCTGAGTTGCTAATGCCGTCTACATCAACCAAACATCCCCCGTTTCTATTTCAGCCTCGCAGTAAATCCCGGAGATTATCACAGTCCCGAACGGTGGACTTCTCCCGACAAGTTACATAACTATTTCGTAACAACAGATAAAATTAAGTAAAAAGGAAACGCGTAATGAATGTATGAGCTTTTACACCACTCGAAGTTACCAACGTTTATAAAGCAATTCCCGGGAATTCCCGGATGGGACCAATTCCCGATGGGAGACGTGAAATCTTTCCGTCGCATTCTAGACAAACGTCTACCAGTCTCACTTACTTAATTTCATCCGCCTTTAATATATTTGAATTCGAAACAAGTAGAAAAAAAAGGAAAAGCAGGAGCAGCAGCACAAGTATTACCGACTTAGCAGCCGGTATGAAAAATGGAAAAGACAAAGGTCGACCGAACTTTACACCATTGTTACCGGCAGCCAAACAGCCGTCAACAAAAGTCTACAAAAGGTCCTACTAGATAATTCCCTCGATAGAGACATTAAATCGAGGTAGTAATCCAGTTGAGTATTAATTAACAACACATGACAATAAATCACTTGCTAACAAGTAAGCCTTCGGTGTATTTATTGACGTGCACTTAAATAAATTATTAAAATTTACTGAACCACGGGGGTTCTGTCTAACACATAATGAAGACCTTCACACCTATTTTATTATATTTTGCGAGAGACTCCAATTTTAAACGAACTCGTACGCACTTCACCCCGGTGAGAATATGACACACACACATTTTTGCATGTCAATGAACCAATTACCTGTCAAAAATCAAACTTCAACCAGTCGATACACGGGGTAACCGACAAGTCAAACCCATGGGAACCCACCACCGCCACCACCATTAGTAGTAAGACAAAGAGTAGTCGGTTAAACTTTTCTTGGTTTCGGGTTCATGGCTATCCCACCAGTCAATCAATTTGACACATTTCTACAGGAGAAAAAAAAAACAAGTTTGTATTTTTCCCACATAAAAGTTGCTGGTCTTATTAAATTATTAATATTTAAAGCGGCAACAAATGCACGCATCACACAAAAGGCGGATTAGCCAGGGGAGAGAGAGAGAGAGAGAGAGAAAAGGCTTTTAAGAGAACGACCACCGGCTCACATTAAAAATTTAAGTAGTTAAAGAGTGAACGAGACAAGTACAACCCGAACCAAGAAATATTTATGTTTCTCTCTATGTACATTTACTCCAAAACTTCTAATTAAATAATATCGAGTCCTCAGACTGTAGTCCCAGCCTGAATAATGACAACCCACACTCAGCCCGAACCTATCGCATCCGGAGAGACGTAACACCAGCTACAATCTCACTAAAACAGAGCTTTCAAAATTAAGTGACGTGAATCTTAATAATACATTCCCACATCACGCGAAGCATCCGCGGAATACATTAATGCATAATCGATACAACGTGCATTTATCATTCGAATCAATTGAATTTCCCGCCCGGCCGATCAGATCAGCCGAAGAAGTACCCGTAGAAGAAACCCGAAAGAGACTTCAACTCCACGAGACGACAAAGAAATAAAAACAAAATTGTACACAACAAACAACAACCGAATAAAAATTCATTAAATCAATTTTTATTTTGTTGTTTCCATTTATTTATTGACGAATTCAATCCCGTTTTGGTAAAACGACAATCCAGAGTGAGACGTTTCGGGGTGCCGATAAAAAATATAAAAAAAAAGGATGGGAAGTTGGGCAGTAGGTGGGGGGGGGAAACCTTAATCATCGTGTCAGCCTTGAGTGGAACACAGACAGGCAGACAGAAAGAGTAGAAAATGCTTTTTTATTCACAAAATGAAGAATCAATCAACAAATCAAATCATTTTTTACTTGCTGATCGGAGCCGAAGAGACAGCCGAAGCAACCGGTTTCCCACCAATAAAACGCATTATTAAATGAAAAGGAGTAGATGATTGATTTTCGAAATTACTAATCAATAAACCTGATTAGGGACGAGGGAAAACACACACACAACAACAACAACCACAACCTGATTTTCGGAATGCTGTCTTCTCCGATCGACAGACGTAGCGATGACGAGAACGATGATCGTTAAAAAGAGCCCGGAGTCTTCATTAATAGCATTTACGCGTTCCCTTACATAATTAATTAATCAATTTTATTTATATTGATAATAATTTGAACTTAATTTCGGTTCCACGTTTCATCGGACCTTCCTTTCGGCCCCGCGAATTACACGACTCCGTCCCCGATTCTTACCAACGGGTACTCGTTACTGTTACAATTATGAGTCTCCGATCTCATCCGGACAACCTGGAAAGATCGTGGGCGATCCGAACGGACGTTAACAGCCTGTTTAGACGGAATAAATGCGACGGTGGGAAACGTCGAGACGACGAGTGCCCCCGCCGATATACTGAATAAGATATTTAGAGTACAACAAGCTTTTCTCTCTCTCTCTCTCTCTCTACCCTTTTTTATTATCAATACAATATTCAGTCGCTCGAATCGTCGACTTTAGTTAACAATCAATAAATATTTAATAATTAAATAAAGGTCTTTTGTAAACGAGGACGATCCTTTCTTTATGACTCGTCCTTCGTTTTTATTACTTCAAATACCAATTACCAATAAACTTTTGATAAAGAATTGTCTCTCGTTTTCAGAGTCCGGAAGACCGGGCAACTACTCGGTCTGTCCCTGCAAGAGTCGCACTCCACAGCATAGGATTCATTTGGTTCACGCCATTTCTGTTTGTCGAGAAACAAACAGAACTCTTGCAAGTTAGTCGACTGTTCGACCAGCCTTTCCCATTTCGGGTCGTGACGATCGGATCGAGTCAGCAACTAGTGTCCCATTCATCTCTGTGGAAGTGGCAGAACCGAAGCTGCGACAGAACCTGCGTCTTCTCTTAAAAAAAAAATAATAAAAGAACACAGACGACGGAAATGGAAATTCGATTTCGCATCGAACAAATATTTTCACTGTGTTGAAATTAAGTGAAAGCAATTTCCAACGGCATTCTCAAAAATTTTTTTCCCCTGCCCGTGCAGCTGTTTTCTCACCGATAAGAACTTCTTAACCGGGAACGAGTACCTCATCACCCGTGGCAAGCGAAACGCCTAGACACCCACAAATTGTTCGAGGGGTTTTAGGTACGATAAGAATAGATTTGCAAACACTTTTTTAAATTGCTTTCCCTGGGAAATTTAGCAAGTTTCTGTCATCGCGCCACAGCACCTGACCCTTTCCAAATCAACTTCCACCGCAAGGAATACTTCCTGGGGGAACACTTCCGGCAGGAGTCGAACCTGCGGGAACCTCTCCGTGTCCGAAAACCGAAATTGGTCCGTTCGTTCACTCAGCATCGGGAGACATTTTGAATTTTTAACGATTCGCGCGAGAGGTTAAAATCTCATTACTTAAATCGCTTCCGGCTAACGGTCGGATGAAATTTTATTTTCTAAATTAAAAAAATTGATTTTCGTTATGGCTCCCAACAAAAAACAACATGATTTTATCTGCCAAAGTGCGGGGAGCCCTGCAAAAAATATTCAGATACAATCGGCCATAAATAAAACGCCTCGTGAAGTTTCTCATTTGATGGGTTAACTATCTTTCACACGGCCACCCAGGCACACACAGGCACACACACACACACACACTCAAAGTGCCTTTCCTATCCATTCGACTTATCTTTTCCATCAACGCACAGGTACTTCAGCCCCCTTTGTTTCACTTCGGAAATTCGTGGCACCAGATAAATCCAACCGGTCAAGAACAAAAAAAAAAGAACGCCAGAGAAGTCGACAGAGACAACTTCATTTCCGCTTTCGGTCCAAACTTCCACCGACTTCTGTCCTGTTGGCCAGTTTGTTTGCTTCACATCAGATCAATAACACGTCCGATCGGAGAATGAGAAATTTGTGGTCGAACTGACACGCAAGTTGAAAAAGAAACCCTTTTTCTCATCTCTCGCGTGAAAAGAACTTGAGCCAAGGGTAAACAGAACGTCGTCTTTCTCCAAGCTCACAGACTTGAACAACAATGACTACTAGTTACGCTAGGTCCGCCACGTCTGCTAATTAGAGTCTGTCTGACGGCGGGTAGATACCCGTTGACACGGGAGGGGATGTAAATCCCCCGGCCGGGGCTCTGTCACCGCAAAGTATCCTCGTCGGCGACAAAAAGAAAAAGGATGAGATATAATACGGCCGACTCGTGCCAGGCAATCGTTCATTATGCTAATGAACCACATCGGTTCTAGATAATTTGATACATAGGTGATAATAAGCAATAAATAATTGGTTATAATGCACAAACGAGATCTGAATAGGCGATCCGGTTTCCAGATGCGACTCCACCAAACCAATTCTCTGCTGATTTCATCTACCTGATTTTATCACCTCAGCTACCAGCACTGGTACACCTCCTCATCTGAGTCTCCACACGAGCCTCAGCCTCGATTGTTTCACTTCTCGTCTGACGTGTCTGCCCTCACGAAATCGTCGACATTCCATCCCAATGTGATTTCCCCCATATCCCTCGCACTCACATAAACATCTATAAACCAATTCTAAAGTCCTCGAACTAAACATCTCATTAGAAAGGTGATACTTCTCCTCGACCCGACTTCTCTCCGTCTACTGCCACGTCTGCCACCCATTCATCTTGAATTTTTCCGACTGGTAGCCGAATTTATATCTGTGCTTGCGCCTCAATCGGTCGGTTTTATCATTTAAATGAATTAGGATAATTTAAAAGACTTTAATGGTGTCTCCAATTAAAAAGTTTAACTAACCTTCTATTAAGTTACTTTATTGCCCGGTGCAAACGCGTTCGGGTTAACAGGTTTTCCTTTTCCTATGTTTCTTTGTCCTACTCCCTCTTTCTTTGTCGTGAATTGATGTCTCTTTTGGTGTTGGCCCTTAGACGCCAACTCCAGTTCCTTCATCTCCTTGCTCCTCGTTTTTATCTCCTCGTATTGAAGTTTTTATTGAATTCTTTCCCAACACTCCCAGGGTCCCTTTTATAGTGCGTTAAACTCGACTTTGAGAATCACATCGTTTCCAACTACCTTTTCCAGTTGCCCTTGGCGCCGTTTCCCTCTGTCGGACTCTCGCCCACAGCTCTTTCAGATAAGTGCCTTTACGGAAAAAAAAAATACCTCCAACTTTGTTTCTCAAACAATGTGGCAATGGCAAAGAACAAACTCAAGTTTGTCTGCAGCATGTTGACTTACTCTTCGCCGCACCGCGTCAAGAATTTAAATGTAAAGTTTCATTTTCTGCTTCTCACCTGGCTGAGACGCCAGAGATCAGGTGGTAGGTCTGCCATTCATCGTACAATTAAATTTACCTCATAGACCGGAAGGTTCCTCTGATTTGTATGGGCGTATCCGCTACAAGCGGTCATAAAACAACATGTGCCGCAACACACGGATTTACTTTTTCGCCTGTCGTCATTAATAAATGACGTTTCTGATGAATGTAAACATGAAAATCCATCAAATCGATGGATTGGTCCATAATTTGAAGGCCCTTTCGTCCGCGCATTTACAAAATTCGGAGAGCACCTGCCACCCACAAACTTAACTTGAAATCTGACAATACACACCAAGCCGATTTAAAAATAACCCAAATTTAATTGAACAACATTTTATATTTCACATAAAAATAAATGAGAATTCTTTTTAAGTGCCACAGCAACGTAAACGCGTATATTTTTAGTATTTCAGCACTTGGTTTAGTTAATCGCTTCGATCGGTACCATCCAAGTATCGACTAACGACAGAACACAAAACAATCAATTGCGTGACAAGGCTGTACGAAACTCATCCGCAGTTTTCTTAAAAAAAAAAGTTCAACAACGACCCATAGTAACCGCATAGCCATTGATGATAGTGTACTTTCACGTTCGAACAATTTAAGAATAATGTCTTAATAATTGTACCTGAAATTTCCTACCTGCCCATAGGTTCCCACCCTCACCACGACCGAAACTTTTATCTTAAAACAACCGTGTTAATTCTGCTACGAGCGTTCCTTTTCAAATTGCTCGTGTTCCCACATGAGTCTCCCCGTGTGTATGTGTCTGTGTGTAGGCCTCAATGGGATATTTCATGTGGAAACGAAACCGAATTAACGAAATACGAAATAATTTCTCATCATCGGAAAGATTCATTAAAATTAGAGCCTTCTAATCCAGTGGGCATTGCCTGCCGTCTTTTCGTTTTCATTCTCTGCTCAAGTGAACAATTTCTTCTTTACTGGAAGCAGGAAAGCACTCCAAGACGTAAAATTTTCACATGAAAAAATTCGATGGCTCGAGTACTCACGAGTCAAACGTGAAACGAGCTACGGCCTATTGACAAACTAATGAAAAATTTTTCATCAATTTTACGACAGCAGGAGAACGTGTTCCCATTCGAAACAATTTCTCGTATGCGTGCACTAATTAGTGAAAATGAAAACTTGATTCGAGACAATCATAGTTCGGATTGAAACTAGTAATACGGTACTTACCCATACTAATCGCCACGGATGATTCCCATGAAAATCCAAATCCACACGACCCTACAGTCATTAACTTAGTCTTATATCGGCCGCTATATACTCAGCCTTCACTTCTTTCTATACATATATGTATCTTCTTCTTGTATTACTAGTTAACACGTCTTGTCTGTCATCTTTCGAACAGTTTTCCAACCTTTGGTTTCACAAACAGAAGAATTTTTCGTTAAAAAAATATTCCAGGTGCCAGGTTCTTTCTCTCTCGGTGTTGTAACCTTCTTGCTTCTTCTGGACCGAAAAGTCCAACACGAGCAAAAACCGATGCAACGCACACCACAAAAAAAACACATTTTGTCGTGATGTCGGGTTTTCGGTTTCTTTCTCCGGGGGCTTTCGAGGCAGGAAAAAAAACCTTCCTTACCTGTCACGATAATCGAATTAGACAAACGTAAGCACGCAAAATCGAATCGGTGGTCAAACCGTTGGTGGTCTCGATGAGACACATTTTTTCCTCCATAAACAATTCGTCAAAAAGGCCCGAAGTCAAAGGAGGCTTTGTCCTAATAAATCATGCGCCTAACGACTTTCGTTTATATTTTATTTCATTTTCCATCTCGGCGGCCTCCAATGTACCTTCCAGCCCGTTCGGGTACCCGACAAAAAATCCCAAATAATAACTTCCAAGTAAAGTAATTTGCGGTTTGAGAAAAAAAGCACGGCCGAAGCCCCGGCTCGGACCGAGGATTTCTACTAAGGTGACCCCAAAAAACGCACATTTCCGACGAGAAGTCGATTGATCACGGCCGAGCAAAAGTTGCAAAAAAAGGATTTTCCAGTTGGGACAAATTCTGCCTTTTCCGACCGGGTAGACATGCCTCGAGGCTACCCGTGACGAGTCGGGTCTTCCACGGAATTACCCTGGTAAAACACGAACGCCCGGAATTATAGTCAAATTTCTAGAATATTTGCCGCAATCTAATTAGGGGGGGGGGGAGCTGCTGAAGTAACCAAATTTTAAATCCCCGTTGAAATATACGGGAACAGAAGGATGAGAGTGACAAATGGCCGACTTAAAATTCACGGTCTACACACACACACACACACACCAAGAGCATTAACATGTTCAAATTACTTAAAATTATTATTTTGGTACTTAAAATTCATGTCGCCGACAGAAACGATGCTTGTTAATTATGATTTCATAATCACCCCTAATTAACAGATTATTTAAATTAAATAAACAGTCATGCTATTGAACTTCTATTTCAACCGAATTTAATAGGCCGTGTCTACGTTCAATTTGAAAAATTAATTTCACTCAATAAAACCACCGTCTTTTCCACTAAGGCATCTTACATGCCAAAAAAATATTTTCTCGGCGCAACGTTATGTACATGTAAAAGAGCCACGAATATCCGCGAAAGTGAAGAAAACATAAAAACCATCATACATTGTTTCTATTCATCTTCAGACACCACCAGCAACTCTGCGCAATCTGTCACTGACGGCGACGCCATTCATTAAAGGAATATATAGTACAATTATTTATGAAATTGACTTTGTACATAAATAATGTCCTCAATCAATTTCACTTTGATTGAATGCGAAAACGCGATGGAAAATGTAATTTTTCAAATGTTAAGCTCGAGCACTCAT
Source organism: Polyplax serrata (assembly GCA_037055365.1). Lineage (NCBI taxonomy): Eukaryota > Metazoa > Arthropoda > Insecta > Psocodea > Polyplacidae > Polyplax > Polyplax serrata. The sequence goes on along the minus strand of JAWJWE010000002.1, from coordinate 7,451,071 downwards.
TCAGAGGGAAAAAATATTACCAGAAGCTGCATGTTACGGCTAATACAAGATTCCCACAAGTCGAGAATAATCTCTCATAATTTGTAAATGCTTCAATGGGTGAAACCACTTTCATGAATTATAGTTTGATTTAGCTGGAATTTATAACCGTCCCGAGGAAAGGATAAAACAAAAAAAATTGACATCGTTAAGCCTGCAAACCAACTAGAGAGAGAGAGAGAGAGAGGAGAGCTGCTACTCCTGCTCTTTGCCTCACCAACACTGACAACCAACACGATAGTTTCTTGTGCAAACAATGTGTAACCACCTGAACGACAACAACCTTGAGTGCGTTTTTTACTCTTCGCACTGCAGAATGTTGTGTCAGTCCGGACCCATTGAGAGCATCGCCAAGTAAAAAGTAAATACTCGGGCACGCTCGGTTCAATGATCCCTCCATAATAAATCATACATTGACAACGGGTTAACCTGAACAACTATCAATAAATAAATAACAATCTGCTTGAAAACACTGCCTGCGATGAAAGGCTCATTGCAATAACTTTATTTAGTACGAAGATGATTGAAATGCCAGAGGCGGACTAGCACAAGCAAAAGTGCCGTGACCCGGAGGCTCAACTCTAATACACCGGGTGTTTAATTTATGAAACAATGCAGTCAGATATTTATTGGCAACATTTTGGACCGATCTAGCCTTTCGACGGAATGTCTTCCACCCGGAGGAAATGGCAGCCTAACACTTTGACCTGTGTCAGTACCACAGACACACACACACACCTGTAAACTCCACACACAAATTGTTCTTTCCCTGGTGCAAAATCAATACAACCGACCAACATGTTAATCCGAAGGATTCGATACCCACAAACGAGTGTGAATTTCATTATTTCAGCAACCCGTCGCACCCCCCCCCCCCCAGAACATCGTTAAATACATATTTACCCGCTTTCGAAAAGGTTTCTCTCAATTGACAAAGTAAAAAAAAGAAAACGAATTCGAAAGCAAAAGAAAACAATGTCGCAAACAATTGTCCCGACCGACCGATTACCGGTCTTACTGCTCATTTAGTCAGCGAATTGAAACAACTTGGTGTCTTTTCTACTCATCGGACCCCGTCGTGCACCTAACAATTTTTCCATTTTCCTTTCAATAAGAAACTCAAAATTATTTTTTTCTAGATGGGTGCTCCATATCGAAAACGGACCGGTTCGACTCTTCCGACTTCCAAGCAACTGTTCGAAAGGCGAACTTTTCCCGTCCTCGAAACTCCCTTATTAATAGTTGACGAGAGATGACTGAGTTTACGATGAATAGAAACCGATTCCGAGGGACTCTCAACTGTTTCATAACTTTCCCCGGATGCAAATCTGTTACATTCGATTACACACAGAACACCCCAAACGCGGGAATATTAATTCCACAATTGCCGCACTCGCTCCAAGACGAGAGCTTTGAGCCTTCCCAAAACGTTTGCCTAATCGTCGAAGACCACCGTGATCTGAAAATTACATGTTTCGCTCACGAGCAACCATAAATATTTATGTTCCTTTAAGTTCTGAAAAATTAAACAATTCCGGACAACGGTTTCTACGGTCATCAACAATCGTGGATTTTCACTTTGTTTGAGGAACACATGCTCCGGCCACGTTCCACGTTACCCCTGAGCTCTTCACGCGACCTCATGTTTTAAATATCCAGACATGCATCGACTCGCCAATTCTTTCTATTTCTATCGACCAAAAACAAACAAGTCGGGCATAACCGACCGAATAGAGACCATCGACACGGAGTAACTCATGATAAATTACTTCATTACGAAATGACACAACTGAAAAAACACACGGAGACGAAGAGAAAGCACTGAACGAATCCCGAAATACGGCAAAAGAGATAAGACAATTTAATTCTCCACACCGCAAATGTAATTAATTTCACTGGCTTATGCAAATCCCCCTCATTTCCCATAATAATGCATGATTTAACGTGCAAGACAAAACATCATTAACTGACATTCCCGTTTATATTTATTATTGACGGTTATTCGGCGATCCCCCCCCCCAAAAAAAAAAATAATTACAAAGTCAGAGAGACGGCCTGTGTGTCTAGGTGAGATTGGGTGTGGTGCCCCAAGTCCAACGGGAAAGGAATCGATCCTTTCCAGTCGTTGTATTATTTCTGCAAAGGGCCGCGTTGCAAAATCATCGGTCAACCTATTTACATAATATACGTTTCCTTTTTGTTAAACCTCACTATTAATTCATGGTCACATTTAAGGCGTGCAACTACTTCCCTGTTGTGGCGAAGGGAATTTTAATTTTCGGAAGGATAAATCTCGCACAACGACCAATGAATATCCTGTTACGCCTCATCATTTAAAGGTCAAACGCATTTGTTACATATTCGACCTGGCAAAACGGTTTTGCGAAATTAAAAACGAACCAAAATTCCGGACACACACACACACGCAGACAGAGAGAGAGAGAGAGAGAGAGAGAGAGGTAAGGTACAGAAAACATGTTCCCGAATGAAACCGAATGCCTTTCTAATTCGCCAAAAATTATGGTCGGAATCACGGCTTTGATGAGGATGGTCAACATTATTAATAATATCTATTAAATATTAATAATAATACTAAACGTAAGTCACAAATAAGCATTTGGTTTGGTTCTGGAGTGTATTTACCCTCCGAAGCATTTCCAGTTACTTTTTACTTGCATTTTAAATTTAATACAGATATCCGGTGTTGTGTGGCTAGGTTCCAACCTTTTTTCCCCAATCCCCAACATTCAACCGGCTTTTTCGCCCAAACAATCACAGCGGAAGGCTACGACCCCGAATCAAACTGTGAACTCGAGAGAAGATTCTACGGGGAACAATAATAGTAAAGAGTCAAAACTTTGGACAATTCTTGGGAAAAGTATATTCAACAGGTATTTTCTATATCCGGTTTAATAGCGTCGAGAAGAATCGAAAGAAGAGTCCGATAACCTTTTTTGTGCAAGGCACTAACCTTCGAGATGGTGTAGGTTTCTCGTCCTTCTCTGTCTCTCTCTCTCTCTCTCTCTCTCTGCCCCCCCCCGCTTCCCCCCACCGACGCGGTGCCCGGGCACGACATCCAGAAATATCGAATTTTCAGGATATAAATGAAACCGGGACTGAACCTGACAGGAGAGACCATCTTTCTGTCCTCGCTCGCAACATTAAAAGCATTTAAAACACTCCTAGGAATTTACCTAGGAATATCGACAAATGGAAATGGAACGGAAGAGAGAGAGCTTTTGTCTAACAGCAAATTCCTCTTGGATTTTTCCGTGGGAAAATTTCAAACGGCAAAGACGATACCTTCGAAAAGACAGGGTGAACCAAAGAAAATATTCTTTCCTTTTGTGGTTGAGCATTTTCACCTGTACAGGTGAGACCTGAATGCATCAGACTGGTGAAAGCGTAGACGCGAATTGGAAAATTATAATGTTGTAAAATTCGGTAAGGCAAATTTAGAGCAACCTCTCGGAAGGAATTACGACGTCAGAAAGGAATTCCGCGGTAAGTAAACTATGTAAGAAAAAGAAATTTCTTCACGGTGTATATTCCGGGGCGTTCAAGTGAACGGGTTGGGCGAACATCCCTTTTCCCGAGAACCTTTGTTTATTCGATCTTTTAGAAAATTAAAAATTACACAGACTACAAATTTGAGTAAAAATAATTATTTGCCTTGTTGGGAAAAGTGAAACACCACTAACGGAAGCTCCTCTTTCAGTTCTACACCCCAAAAGGCTAAATTTTCAAATTTCCATCGAGTAACTTGAGCAGTTGCAAATTTAAAATAGAGAGTTGAGTGTAAAACAGAGTACACCGAAACTCCGGCTAAAAATCTATGCACAACAATTCAATTACTTTTACTTCAGACACTACGTATTAAATCTCTAAAACACCACAGGTGCATGGACAAAAATAACAAAAGCCTGGAGGAAAAAACATCAACTCAGTTCGCACTCATCAATCTACAACATATTGATAACTATCCTACGGTTGTAATTAGTAACAAAAAGAAAATAATTAAAACTAATATTTTAATTACACGTTGTTGCATCATGGTTTTTGATTCTAATGGGAACTACACATTACTCAAGCATCTGTTGTGTTAACTGAACATATTTCCGTTGTATAGCAATATAATCTATATGTGAGAGATTATTAGCAATTATGTTAACATTATTGTCCATTAACTTGAAACAAACTACTTCGCGTGTGGCATACACACACAGACATTCAAAAATTCCTATTTTGCTAATCTTATTGACACAATAACATTTACGAAACCCAGACAATAAATCAAAAACATCGTAAATATTTTTGCCGGTCGGGAAAATTGACTGCCTTCCTTCAGGTACGATATTACACGGGCGGTGGGGAGTTGACGTCGTCTGCCCGAAAGAAAGGCAATTCTAACGCTCCAACATGTGACGACGGCACCGCAGGAACGACTCGTAAGACAAAACTCTTATTGATGGAAATAAAAGAAATGAAAGCTCGCGGACACCGAGGGTACGGCCAAACCTTTTCTTTAATTTTTGGCATCTGTAACCGCAATAAATTTTTTTTATTGATTAAGGATAGCAAAAGACTGGAATGAGCGAGACGAAGGAAGGAAAAAGGCTCGCCAGTTGTTTTGTTGTAGCCGTTTGCGTGACAATCCCCAATTCAACCTCAAAATCAATACCTCTGACTCTGTCTTTGCCCTTCTACGACCGAATACAAACACACATGCTCTGGTTTTGTGTACAAGAAAATACGACTCTCCGGTAGTTCGCTCGCGGAGAGGAAAAAAACACACACACACACCTTACAACCAGACACATTCTCTCTATGATTACAAATTACTGATGGTTGTGTGGCTGTTCCGTCAATGGGGCTCACCTCTCGACAAAACGGGAATTTTAATTCTGGCAATCGATTAAACATTTCATTCCTTTTACTGTTACTGCTCCTTCACACGACCGCAATAAAAAGGCAACCAACCCTTTTCTTTGCGGGGGATAACTCGTACGTTTATCTACGTCAGATTGCGTACCGTTAAGACTCTGCCAATGCTACGAGAATTTCGAAAACCTTTTACTCTCGCAAACACATTTTGCTCTGTGACAAGCAACAAGTCTGACAATTGCCTCTTATCGAAAGTAAAATGCAGCCGAGGCGGACTGGATGCTACACTTTTGGACGATTGCACCGGATTAAATAAATTGAACGAATACAATAGAAGTTCTCCTTTGACCCAGCAAATGACCCAGAAAAACTGACTTATTTTAAATAGGATTTCATATAGTGGTCTAACCCTGAGTTTCACTGCTTTACTCAATATTTTATATATTTACACTAGAAACTTCGATGCTCCACTTAGTCATAACGGATAATACGGGTAGTTGGAACTTTCTACTTTTATTTATTCAACGCGCTATAAAATTAATTCCAATTGAACAAACTAGGGCAATTGAAAACCAACAGAGGTCTGTTATTTCCAATCAGATTGCTGGCCACGTCTTGCACCACTACTTCCTCTACGCATTAATACATTTATAGCTACCTCAATAAGTAAGCGAACCTGGTTGTAGTTTCCCTGTGAACGTTTCGCCTATTCTACTACCGAATTCTAAAAAACCTCCCAGCAAGCCCCTAACTGGCGTTGAAAATTGAGAGAACGTCGTTCGCTTTTCTTTATTTCGGGTGTTGTCTGACAGACCAACAAAAATATGGTTAACTAATGAAATTAATAATTCAGATGACTTATTATCATAAAAATGGTGGGGTACCGACACTGTGGCTTCACGCCAATTACCAAGGTCTCAAGCCATAAATTGGGGAGTACCCAAGCCGCCGCACGTAGTTCTTCGGCCCGGCGCTATCTCATTAACAACTACGACGAATTACGTTTTGTCGCCAAATTTAAATTATAACGACACTCGAAAATGGCTCAATAAGTATCCAATGTCATTGACAATCGGATTTTCGGGTAATTGCCTTCAGGGTTTCAGAGGTACCGGAAATTCCAACGGCGCGACCAAATTAGGGTAGACGAAATTAGAGGCCATTCAACATTGACAAACATGTTGTGGCATTTCTCCGCTCATGATTAGTAATAATATAAGTGAAAACACAATATGTTGTTTTTCACCCAACCAAGAAGAAACGGACTCGGTTAATTATGTGGAACCTGACGACCAACCGTGCCGGGTAGGAAGGAGACACCGTGTAGGTACGACGGTTTCCCTCGTAACTAAACCCTTTACAATCGGGATGAGCACCTAGCAACACGGCACATAACTGCATTATGTACGTTTTTCTGTAGACGCTACGACAATTCACACAGACAATGCATTATGATTTGGGGTCACATTCCTAATAAATCTAATCGCATGCCTTCGTAAAACAGGCCGAGCCGGACAAAATCCCTGAACTGAATCCAATTGAATTAATAACGGACAAATACAACTGCCGGGTGATTAGAAGCGCCGGCATCAAACAATAAATTCTTCAATAAACAAAACAAATACCTGTCGACACAATGTCACTAGGTAGGAGACCAGGAAAAAAGAATTTCCCCAACCAGCCGATGTTTAAAACAAAAGGAACAAAAGAACGGCAGAAATAGCAACAACAGAATGACAACAATGGCACTATAAAAAAGGAAACTTTTTCTAACTCTGAAAGACACAGACAGAAACTCGCGTCCTGACGCCCAACTTCTTCAAGATGGATTCGCATTGTTACTCGCTTTGTCAACCTTTCACTCTGCGCGGTCACTGCCAACCTCCAAAACAACTACTAATCTTCCCTGGAGCCAATACAATTAATTAATCCCACAAATAGTTAGAAAAAACAACCAAACTTTGACCAAGTACACTTCCAAGTGTCTTTAAAATTTCAACGGTTTCTCGTCTCACAGCTGAAACCATCCCATACAGAAACTCAGTAGGATTAACGTTAATTAATCAATTTCATTTGTTTTGGAAATGAATGTAATTTTCATAAATTTAACTAGAGCGGAAATAAAACCACACGATCACATTCTACTTTACGTAGCACTGACTACAAAAATCTTTACTGAAGAATTCTAAACAGAATTTCACAGATTCCAGCAAATCCCTACGAACTTGACGTACACTCCGTTTTCTGACAGGAAACTTACAGTAATCCCGTACTAAAAACAAAAAAAAATCCTAGCATGGTACACACCACACCTACTCCAAACCTTACACCGTTTTCGTTAAAATAAAATTTAAATTTACAAACATTTATAAATAAAAAATGACGCCCTTCCATGATTTGCTTAATCGTAACGAACTACACAAATATCCTCTAGTACTAACGAAAAAAACTTTTAATTTGTACTGAAACTCAATTTGCCTGCGTCGAATTTTCAAGTTTTCAGACAATTTGCCACTACCCTTTTGCCTTTCAAGGTAATCAATCACCCCATAAAACCAAATACTTTTTTCCTAAACTTATCAAACTATTCTCCCGAACATCCGGGATGTAACAAAAAAAAATAACAAACTACTCCACACAGTCACTTCAACAGGCAGTAAATGAGGCAGAACAAATTCTAAATTTTGCGGATAAATTCGTAGCATTTATCACACAACAATAGATAATTAGTCGTCTGCGGATCTTCTTTTCTATTTTGCGACGACGAAACTAGATCAAATTAGTACTAGGTCTTTTGCTACTCGGACGAGTGGTTATTGGTTTTTGTGTCACCATTTTCGTGGTGTCTTCCCAACACCAATCTTATAAATGCAACATTTTGGAAAAATTGACGACTTTGAATTGTGTCATGCCACCGTTTCCTAACTACAACTACATGTCTCTGGTCTCCTGCAACGATTGTGCTGGTACGCGCCATAGTAATAGATTTCGGGAGAATATTATTCGTCACGAATTGCCACTTTGTAATTGGTACAACATTTTGAGGTCTGCACCGTCACCGAAAAGTATACTGAATAAAAAAAAACCGAAAACCCTTGTCACTTAGGTAGTCACCACGGCGGTTCTTTTATCGTGTGGTTTACGTTTCACTTCCATTTTCCCAATCAATCAATGCAAATTAATTTTGGAAGTGAAGCAACACCACAAGTGAAAGAGACTGAACCTGGCAGATATTTTAGCGTGAAACAGAATGATCGGTGTCACTTTGGGGACAGTTCAACTCTATGTAGAACTTTCTCCGCTTTACACATTTTTTACTCACATTTATTTACGCGTACCTGATTGTTCATGTTTTTGAGGAAAAACGCGGAGTCGACACGAACACACACAAAAATCTATTCTCGACCGGGTACGCATTCACTTCCCTACTCGAACAGGTTTATTCCTCCGGTAAAATTACATGTACACACACAAACACCGAGATAGAGAGAGAGAGAGAGAAGTGAGCACACGCGGTAACTCCGACAGCAAAACAATATCACTTTTGTATTCTGGAAATCTCGTCAAATGGACTGAAATTTCGTTGAAATTTCACGTTCGCTCAACGAACTCACTTTCCGCCAGGTCCGATTCGAACTGACGAGAACCTGCCGCGTGCAAGTGCAAGACAAAACTGAATGGTCGCACGCGATTGGACGGGAGATTTGAAACGCGTAGACTCGCCGGAGAATCGAAAGGGCCGGGAAAACGCGGTCGAACGCACCCACGGGTGCCCTTCTTCCGCTCCGGTCCCGTTCACGATTCACAACAAACGAACTCTGACGGTTGGAATTTACGGGGAGCTCGTGAAAACTCCCGACTGTCCTTTCTCATAACGAACTTCGGTTTGAAAATTTTCCGATTTGCCTCAATTCGATATTCAATCAGGATTTATTTATTTATTTATACATATATATGTATGTATCGGTTATTATCGCTTTAGCTCCCGTCCGATTTATTTTCCTGCAGATGGTTACAGTCGGATGACCCATCGAAAAGGAAAACCGTTTTTACACTTCGTTTAGATCGTTTGAATTGGCAACGGCCGTCGAACGTTGGTACCCCTGCTTGTCTGTCGTTTGCCTTTCTTCCAACATGGAGAAGCGCCCAAGAGAGCCAGCGAAATTAATCGAAGGGAGAAAAGGAAATTAAGCAATTACTCTAACGAGTCTTTGCCTTTTCCGTTCTCTCCTTCTCTCTCTCCGTCTCTCAGTGTCTTCGGGCTGATTTGATTTATCGGATTTTTACATCGCTCTGTCCGGAAATTATGACAAATTTTAATTTCATCCAATTACTGGAGACATCTTGGAAATCCATAGGGGATACTCCGCGTCACTGAAATTATCCTCGCCTTTGAAACTGTGGAACCCACTTTACTCTGTTGTGTTGTTCGTACGGAATGACGTTTTCTCTATACGTTGCCACCGCGATTTTGAGTAAGTCTCGGGTCACCTAACGCATCTGGTAGCACAAGTTTGACTCGTGCGGACAACCCACGGCCGAACAACCCGACATCTGGGAAATGGTGGAATAAGTTAAAATCAATAAAGTTCAGGCTTAATTGACTCTGCTAATTTTTTAGTGTCATCCTCTTCTTTTCAGGTATCGACCAGGTCGGAGGCACCCAACCTTTTCGTGAGAGGCCCATGTGTGTGCGTCTGTCTCCGTTGTATTTGAATTTAACGGACCGTGACGAAGTAAACAAATTACTCTCTAAAGTATTCCGCCTTTCTTCCAACCCTTCGTCCGTGTTCTTTTCTTCCTTTCCCGGTTTCGTAATTTACTAATTGTCGTCATTATCCCATGCGAAATATCACTCCGGCACATCGACGAGAACCTGAATTTCCTCGCCGACATTCATCACGTCCTTTTCGTTGTACCTGGCGCACGTCAAAAACTGACACCGAAACAAAAATCCACCACCACACCGGCAAACTCGAAAGTAACAATTTCACCGGGAGAAACTTTGACGAACGCTCAAAAGCATCCATCAACCCGGGGGCTCTCATCTCGGGTCCTCGCAGGGGAAACGTCCTCCACCGTTGTATATTGTCCCGGGTAAGATGAATGTCGACCGCGAACCGAGCAAAAACTTTATAAAATTTATTTAATCACTCAGAGGATGGCAGCATGGGAAATGGGCAATTGAGAAGGACGTCAGACTCACCGGTGACACCACCGTATATTATGAAATATGTGGGCGCAGTAGACGCATTAAATAAAAACATCCTCGAGGTGTATGTCAGCGTTTTCATAACAAAAAGAAATAACTCGAAAGGGAACATAAAGGGATCGTAATAAGAAATACAAAGCAGAGAGACACAAACAGAGAGAGAGAGAGAGAGAGAAACAAATCGGTAATGATCTCCATGCTGAAATATTTATTACTTTATTGTTACAATATGTGAATTATGATCTGCTCGAGTCGAGGGCTTGTCATCCGATCGGCTCCGACGAGAGCTGAAACACCGGTGAATTGTTTATTCTACACGAAACTAATACTCTTAACCGGATACTAGTTCACTCACTGTTTTATGTACGATCGCTCCAATCTCAAATAAAGCGAAGATTTGAGAAAAAAAAGATCAGTCAAGCGTCCTCTGGTCATCCGACGGAAACTATTCAGTACTGTTTTGTTTACTGTTAGGACAATATACGATATAAACATTGTAGGGGAATAAAAACTGATAAGCAAATTGGTACCATATAGGGTGTCTGTAAAGGACATAGACATGGACATAAGGTTGAATATGTTGTAGTAGTACTAGCAGAAGTAAGTTGGCACTACTAAAAGTAGGGGTAGTAGTATTAGTAGTAGTAGTACTTGTAGGAGTAGTTGTGGTAGTACTAGTTTGTTTGTTTGCTCTTCCCATAACTCTCCAGTAATGCGTTAGTGTTACATGTTAGTGTGCCACGTTCATTTACAACACCCATCACTACAGAGTAAATAATTTTCAACCGATACCCGAGAACTTAATTAATAATACCAATAAGAAATGAAAAATAAATGAGGTGCGGCTACGGCAACCGCTCGGCTACCTTTTCCCGCAGCAATTTCAGACTCATAGGAAATCTCTCGGCTGTTTTCATTCCTTCCTACGGCGCTGGGCACAACAGTTGCGGTTCCCACAACAATTCAGTAACAAATCGGGTTTTTCAAAAAATTTCATTTCATTTTCCTCGCAGAATTCCGATTCTCTTCCTCTCCTGACGGTCCGCTACAAATATTGAAATTGAATTCGGATTGTGGCAAGACAACCGCCTCCCATTGTCATCGATTTACTGCACTGACCTATTGATTGGGTATTGTGCGGTGATTGAAAATGTTCCTTTGCAGGTTGACTCGAAATAATTTCTCTTGTTGGGCTCACACCTTTTGACAGATGTCAAACGAGCCGTTTGTTCCACCCTGCCTGCACGCGTAGGTAGGTGTCACACGACTCATTAAGGTTCCGTTGTGTTTCCTATGTGTTAATAAATACGAATTATTATTCCGTATGTAAATTTCCACCGTTGCACACCGAAAAAAAAATAAATAAAACCATAAGTGCGCGGTCTCAGTAAAAGAATACGTAACAACATCATGGGGTTGGGTTTTTGTTTTTTTCTAGTCTATTAATCCTAGTTTATACCGACCATTTCTATTCGACCTCTTCTAGGAGTAAGCACTTTAATAAATTCATCTAGACGAAATTTGATGTTTCAAATGAAACAACAAAAACGTAATATCTGAAACATATTTAAAATCGTTGGTGTTTATGTAGTATAACTGTATAGTGGGGTTAAAAAACAGTTTGTAAGCAAATAGTGGAGTATTCATTCGTCGCGTCAGTCCATGTCTCCTGCAGTTATATATACAAATAGTAGTTGACTTAGGTAGACATTATACCTGTAGCGAAATAATGTGTTGCTGTGCAAAAAAATGTGTGTCATATGCTCTCTCTTTCAAGAACTGTTACATTTTACATTAATTTTTCTTTTAGCCAGGTGACCGTTGTGTTTAAAGAAATGCACAGTTCTGAGCATCAGGGCGTAGGGCCTTTGTAACAGGTCAGTTGTCCCGGTCAAGTCTTTCGGTGCGTATTTTTTAGTTATTTTTCGCAAACACATGTCATCGGTGGATGTAAAACAAATCTCACGTCACGTTAGAGTACTAAAACGATTTTCAAATTTCGTGGTTCCTCCCCGACCGACGGTACCGAAGACCTGAGAGGAAAGGCATCCATGCAAAAAATAATTGAAATTTTGTTAAGGCGACGAGTCATTCCGTTAATGTCATTGCTCCCGGTGACAAAACATTCATTCTTTCGCCCGATTTCTTTGGTGTCAGTGTTTACCGGGGGTGGTGGGTGAAATGGGGTGTGAGAAAGTAAAGAAGGCGATGACGAGAACAACCCTTAACGGTGGAAAATTTGCCATTCAAGACATTGACAGTGTTCTACGTGAGAATGCTTTTCAAACCGGCCAAGACACCTCATTTATAGAGTTGAATGAATAGAGGATTCGTTAGCAGTCGATGAATGAATGAATGAATGAATAAAAACGAATGAATAGCCGAATGAACCCACCTATTATTCTCCCACGTCTCTGCGCCGAGAATGCGAAGAAGAAAAAAAAATGACTAGAAAAAAAAGAAGCGAAACGCGAATTTAATAAAAATCCAATTTGACATGTCGGCGGCCATTCCTAGTTAAAACCATGATCGAATAGAACTCATCCCGGTTTTCGCCTGCGGGACACTTTCTCTTCCCTGGGATTCCCAGCCTCCGCGATCACGACTCTATACATGCTCCCTGTTAACTAAATTACAAAATTTCACTAATTGACGTGTGCCACACGTTTTCGGAGAGACTCGAGTCGACCAAGCATATTTTACACTACACACACACACTACAATATTAAACTACCCGAAATAGTTTTTGAATCGACCACGCCACCAGATTAGTCTTGTACATTTTATCCAATTTTGTTTTACGACCGGCTCATAACCGTGTGTATACGGTTACCCATACACTTCCACCTCTCATTTCCACGCATAAAGTCACTCGACCGACCCACGCTCAGTGCTAACTCAATTTCTTAATGGCGTATCCTCGCGACGAATTTTAAAGTTATAAAAATTCGATTTTATATCTTTAATTGAGTTTGGGAATTTATTATGCCACCAAACGGTCGAGTCAGGAATCGATTCTCGAATGTCCGCTCGTAAAATAGTTTAATTAATTAGTAAAGGACAAATCGATGGATTAATAATCATTAGGCGATGTCACGGGTCGCAAATTACTTACAAAACCTCATGTGTCCCACAAGACGGTGAACCCAACTTGTAAAATTACACAACGAATCTATCACGAGACGAGTAAAGGGAAGACGCAGTTCGACGCCTGTTATGAAAACGGTTATCTGTTAGTTATTAGAGATGTTCGTACGCCCCTACGGGGGACGTGGCACCACGGAGAAATTAAAAAATAAACCATAACATTGTGGAAATTAATTTGGTAACGAGGAGCCATCATCACCTCCGCAAGAAGAGAAGGATGAACCTATAAAAAGAAAACAAAAAAAGAAGAGGTTCGAGGTAGGGAACACATGGCCGACAAGCAGAAAATGTCGGACGTGAAAGAACAGCAAGTCGGTTCCTTTTTTTCTCGGGGAGATAGACAAACTCTCGATCGTTGTATACCACAGGTGATAAAACGTCAAATTAGGATAGAAAATGGCACGACCCTCCTGGCCTGAGCGAACGTTTCTATGGGCCGAGACTACGAAATAAATATTTTCAAACACGTTTTGACTTGATCTAATATAGATCAGAAGCGATTTCCAGGTGCTCAGGGGTAAACAGTTGGCGAGCAACACCTGCTCCCGTTCCTAGTTCAAACCTAGGTACGTCGGGCAGTCGCCTTTATTCTGCCTCGGATAAAAGCACCACGCACGAATGACTGCAACGGCACGGGCCACAGACATGCCTCATGCCCTGCCACCTAATTCGGGGTTTTTTCCCTTCTTCTCCTTCTGCGTCGTCTACCTACCGGACCTTCAAGTCTTACTCCAATAAGAGCACCTTCTTTGGTTTACATCGCACGACCGAAACTTTCAGGTACGATCCACGAAAGAATGCCAGACGTATCCGGTCGAAGTGAACGGTACAGGTTTGATGAATGCGGCTTGGTGAGTAACCAAGTAACCGTTTCCGAGCTTATTATCCATGAAGCTTAACTTATTAGTAGTACATTTACGCCCTAATTAACTATTTTAATTAAATTACGAATTAAATAAATACAAAACGTGGAGGAAATCTTTTGCTTTGCTGAGCGAGACGTTACGTCGGCCCAAAAAATTCCCAGATATCTCCGAGTTGGCTAAAAATATTTAACGGTATCGGTCCGATACCAGAACTACAGGATCTGGACACATCGACATCTAACACCACGGAAAACAGGTCACACAAAAAAATTAATAATCGAAAATAGAAATTGTGAAGAAGCCGTCAGGTAAGAAAAGGTAAGAAAAATCAATTGAATAAACTTGAGAGTTAACACTCAAGGGTTAAACCCCGAAGAAATGGGGAGGAGGGAGAAAGAGAGCGGCTAAGAAAAACAACGAGAGGAAAACCAGAAGAAACACAAAATGGTCTCGAGACGTGAAAGAAGAAAAGAAAAAAAAAAACAACAAGAAACTCGATATGTAACATTCCCGGGGTGTTGAATCCGATCCCGTTAAAGGAAATCAATGCAACGAAATGTAATTTCCTCCCATCACTTCTGGGGGTGACTCGAGGAAACCCATCAACTCGTGGACGAGAGAGAAGGAAAGGCGTTCACCAGGTGAACACCGCCGAAAGAGACGTGACGGGTTTCACCTGGAGAAACCCCCACAGATTCGACACCGAGCTTTGATACAAAGGAAACGAGTTAGTTACGTAACACTTTGTATATACAAATCTCTTAGGTTCCTACATTGTAGTGAATCCTTCGAGAAACTTCATCCTACCACCACATCACCAATGTCAAACTGAGTACTGGAAATGTTCAACCAGCACCGACCACCACCTACCGACCCGCCCGTCTTACTGGAACTCGAAAAACTTCTTTCGATTCGTTTCACTCGGAAAAAAAGTCCTTCTCCAGGTTAATAGAATCCTTCGGTTAGAACGGACACAGACTTTGAGTGTTCATTCTACTGTTACCATCTCTGAGGGCACTAAACACTGAAATTGCGACCGCTTCGCTACTAGAGAAGATGGCACTGGACGAGTGACCCATCCGCAGGTACTGCCCTGGCAGGAGTAAGTCGCGTTTTTAAAATTATTACATTATTACCTTCCATTACCTTTAATTACGTTATTTTGTCAATAATTTCTGGATTTTACATTCGGACATAGTGACGGTAATTTCACCTTCGGGTACAGGGAGCGATCTGGTGCACCTGAACGAGCACCGGTGACTGCCGATCCGATACAGTCTCTGCTCGATGGCTGACTAATTTCCAGGTTCAGTTTGGTTTCTCAAGTGCGGTTTTTTTTTGCTGCGTGACATATTTTTCCATTATAGTTAACCAAAGAGAGAGAGAGAGAGAGAGAGAGAGACGTGATGGTCGAATCATATCAAAACCGTGAAAAATGACCTCAATAAGATCGAGTTGTTCGATTGGTCTCATTAATTTTATTTAGGTACTTTATGTAACAACTTTCTTGTGCTGTTTGGTCCTTCCACGTCTGTCGTAGCCACTGCACACCCGTGAAATATATAGGAACCCAAAAAATTAATACAAAATTTGAATAAATGCTAATTTGGATGTTTTCAGAACTTGTCAACAACGTTCTTCCTATACACACACGCACACACATAGCTTAAAATGATTTAATTAGAACTGAGAATTGGTTTTGTCTGAGATGTAAATTGGTACCGACTTTAATTTCCCGTCCTTGCTGGATAATTTCGTTAAAACACCACGAGGATGACTAAGAAGAAAAAAAGAAGTTGGAAGACAAGTTGAGGTCGCTTACCGTGCCTGAAGTAAACAAAAGGGTACCTGTTACCTGGAGTCCTGCTTTCCACGTAGGTTGGATTTATTTTCAATGAGCAGCTAAGCCGTCGACGAGAAAGGCGTTAAAGAAAATTATTCTCGGAGGGATGAGACGACGGGAATATCGCGGAGGCAGCGAAGCTAAACCGTAACGTATTACCTTGGAAGATTTTCCTTTCCTTCCTCTTTTTTTTTCGACGGTCCCCCTTCCACTTGTTCAGTCTTCTAAGAGCAACCGAACCTTCTTCTTCTTCTTCTTCTGCCTGGTGTCTAGCCTTACGCTGACTGAGAGATCCTCATCCTTCCCTCGTGTCTTGAGTAAACTAAGCTTTTTTGATCCTTTGGAAAATCGATTTTTCAATTTGTTTTCTTTTTTTTATTCATCTTGCCCGTCCCTTCACCGCATCGATCGCAACAAGAAAGCTTTAAAGTGGAAATCTATACGAATATGATTTTTCTCGGGGATTTGTGAAAGGAATTCTTGAAAAGAACTCTCGGCAGTTAACCAACGGTCAAAAGGAACGGTGAAAACGACAAACCAATTAATAGATACTTTCAAGGGGGGCGGGCGGAATGTGAAAAGAAAAGTGCAGGGTTACTGTGTTCTTCAGAACCGATGCGGACCGAGCAGGACAAATGCAGAAATGTACAAAGTTGAGCACAGTTGTAGTGGTACGACCGCAGCTAAGATCAAACATACACAAAATCGAACAAACGGTCCAAGGTACTCACCCCCATACCAAATACCCACATTTCTAAAACAGAAAATTCACTAAAGTAGTACTCTCAAGTGACGAGCACCGTAGGAAACAGTCCCCGAGTGGGAAAAAACACGGAGTTAAGTTAAAAATAGATCCAATATGAAATAGAAAACTCATCGGTCATCGGACACTGAGGATTGGTCTAATGGTGGGAACCTCTTTGATTGGCCATTAAAAGACGGCTTTCGACAAACATGTTATCAGATGATCGCCAGTTCTTAATTATAAACGAATATTCCCGTTTGCTTTTAGAAATAATTATTACTAATAATTAAAAATTTAAATAATTACGTCTAATTGAGTGGTGGCAAAAAGTGTTGACCGCAAATTATACGGAGCCATGCGTTTTAGTCTCGTCTCAATTGTCACGGAGGGAATTTTCCCATACCTGAAAAACCTGAAACAAAAGGATAGGAGAACAAGGTTGGCTGTATGGGTGGGGATGCGCCAACATAGTGCAAACGTGACCCTTTCACACGTCAGATGGTACCCGCGAGAAGAAGTGACACTTCTCCGAACTATAAAAAGGACAACTCGAGCTCCCGCAAAACGAAAAGGTGTCAGAACGCAGGCACCGTAATTTCGTGGTAACTCGATATTATTTAATTCGACAGAATCCGGGATCAGATGGTTCACGTACTGTGTCACGTGTATCTTCTAAATTCAGTCACACCGGGACAAAGGGTACCAACACAGAGCTCTTAGTTGGAAGTCATTGTGAAAAAAGAAACACTACCCGAAGAACCCGAGTTAATCAGAGCACCTGCTTCGAGGTCTCGCCGATTCGGAATTTTTCTGGCACACTCTTCGAACGGAAACATGTGTGCATGTATACACAGGGAGAGAGAGAGAGAGAGAGGGCATATACACACACACACACAAACACATGGGTATCAGTCGGAGCGGGTGCCGCGGCGGCAGTGTCAGTCGTACTCACACACATCGAAATTCAGTTTTCCCCTGAGGCTGCACAAAACCTGATTAAATAACACGAAAAATTAAAAGTATTTAGAAAAAAAAGGCAGAGCGGCAATTTAATAGATTGGGTCAGATGTGCCCGAGGCCTTTTAGATACCTTCTGAAATGGAAGGTACCAGGGGCAGAACGTCGACAGGTGGAGGTCCGATGGGGTCCGACCTTTCCTTAACCCCAAGAGCACCAGCAAGCCGGATGAGTCGGACTCGTCAAATTTAAATATTTGCCGCTGCCGCCGATTGTCACGTGAGTCGTCCTGTCGCAGAAGAATAAGAAGTCGGTCACCTCGGAGGAATGGTCAAGAAGTTTCGCTTCCGAAAACAAACAATCCCTTCCGGGAACGGTAATAATGAATTACCAAATCACCTAATAACAAGCCCCAAAGGTGAACAGGGTGGGTTTCCAACAAAGATGAAACTACTTCCCCATTGACAGCCATTGGGGTGAAGCTTTCTCTCTTCAGAAAACTAACAAAAACCCTAACCTCGAGTCTCGTCAAAGTTACGAGGTCGTCGGTGGTAATTCAGAAGAGAAAAGAAGGCATCTTCCGAGGGGTTCCACCTTGTTAAACAGGATGACCACTGTGTGAAAAACCAATTTTTACTTCTCCATTCCTTCCTTCTACGTCCATCTTTTCCAACCAATCGAATCGGTAGTGAACCGCACAAAACAATTTAATAAAGGTGAAAATTATATTAAAACCGTTTTCGAGGGTATAAAACGCTCTGGTCGCCATTAAGACAACAACCAGCGGTCATCTAATTAAAAGCTATCAAACAAAATCTAGTGGTCTTCGGACCGACCAGAGCGAACTATTTCTAGTCCCAGTACCAGGGGAGGTGGAATACTTCATCTTTTTTCCCTTTATATATATAAAAATTTATGTTTTTATTCTTACTTATAAACATGTCGAACGTCCGAGCATTAAATTTTCATTAAATTGTTACCGTAAATTGGAGAATGGAGGGATAATCGTCCGTCGTTTCTCTTTCTTTCAGTGGTAACTCCTTCCTTGTTTCTTCTTTGGCAATTTAAAACCGAAGTGTACGTTTTCTGAAACTGCTCGGGTGCCCTCGTCCCGGGGGCTGTTCACAAGGGTTGAACGTACCGGTGTGACTTTCAATTCTCGTAACTTTTTGATTTGTTTCTTTGATGTGTAAACAAGTATAATTCGGTACACATTGTAGTTACTAAGTTATGTAACCCATCATATTTAAAAGTAAACTGAAATTTATTTTATAAACTTAACCGTAAGCCGGTATAGTTCACACCCTACGTACAATTTCAGTAACATGCTCGGGGATCGATTCAAGTCTAAACAAAAATTTATCGGACATCGATCCTTGAGGTTAATCTCAAACAACGAAGTTCTCTTTCTCTCTCTCTCTCATTTGACTATTCCTGCAGCTTTTATCTAGTCGTTGTCGAACCAGTGACTACAGCAATGATTCTAGTGAAATTCGTTCTCTTGGCTTTAATCAATTTCACTTTTGCGGAATTGCACTTTTCCCGGGGACAACCTAACAAACGTTCTCCTCAGAATAATTGGACTTGTGCCCGAACTAGGGAAAAAAAAACATTTTGGAGGGGAGTGTAGCAGAGAAAGAGAGAGAAAGTAAAAGTAATAATTCAAATGGATCTCGCGCTACTCATCCTACCGAAATCCTCGACCTTTTGCCTGGGACCATTAAGGAATAACCGATTGCTGCCATTAAATGGTGACCCATGCACTCTACCAAGAGAGTCACCGTCCACTTCTCTTACAACACGAGAACATTTTTCAATGGACTCCTGCGAATTTGTCATCGCCACGTAAAACCGCCGAGTGACGTACGGCGACTCGGCTGTCGTCTGTCGTCGTCGAGTCGAGAGCCGATTTGGGCAAGTACCCGGCAACAATCCCAAAAATCCACTCGAGATCCACTTCGCACTGTGGTCTCGCGTCTGTCCCGGACCGGACCTCCCCTGAACGCTCACCCTGGCACCCTGGCGGCCCAACCCCTCAAGAAGTCAGGTGCGTCACGCCGAGATTAAAGGTCTTCCCGTGGAGGAGGTGTCGGTGGCAGGGTTTCTGGAATTCGTTTTCGGTCTTCGGTCTCACGTACCGGAGGAAACGTCGCCGAGCAAAGAAATACCTCCGGGGAACCGGTTTACTTGTGTGATGACTTTCCTTGCAGTTGGAGAAGAGTAAAACAATCGCCAGAGGAAATACTTATTCGAAAATGAATAAAAAATAAACCGAATCGCTTCAAGTTATACAAATACCTTCGAGTGCAGTTATTACTCGGGTCTGTCCTATAATTTACTAATATGAAACTCCTCGGATTACAACTCGAAATATTATTTAATTATTATAGTCTAAAACTCCTGATTAAAATGTTGAAATTCGAGCAACCATATTCGAACATAAAAATTCCCTTCGTTTTTTTTTGTTGCAAGACGGGCTGGTGGGTACCTGGTGCCTGGTTTCGTGTCAAGACTGGCTTCACCGGTGGATGACCACCTCGCTTCTGGATGACTCCTTCGGTCTCTCTCTCTCTCGCTTTCTGTTCTTTGCTTAAATATCTCGTCGATGATTATCTGCAATTATGATTAATGGCTACCAGCGCTGTCGAACTTTCGTGTCATCTCGTGAGAATTCCGCTTATAGCGATGGGTTTTCAGTCGATAAAGAAAAGTCTGAAAAAATGACACGCCACGTCGGAGTAGGACTAACCGAAAACCCAGAGAGAGAGAGAGAGAGTTTGCGGGAGTGAAAGTTTTGTTCAAAACCACAAGAAAAAGTTGCAAGAAAAATTCGTCCGGATAATGGAAAATCTGTTTGAAACGTTGCCTTCGGCGACAGGTCGAATTAATACTGTCATCGGTGAAACAAGCACGGAACCCAAGATGACACAAGATGACACGAGTAAAAGGCTCAAAGCTCGGATGAAGAAGAAAGGAATTGAGAGTCGGATGTGGCACCATCGAAATTTTGATATTCCAGGCCAATGAACTGGAACTCATGTGAGTACCAACCCGTGATCGCTGATACTCGGTAAACATCCAAACGAAGTTAACAATTCAACGTGGAGCCAACGACTGCGTAATCGAGGGTTTGCCACTGCCGATTTTGTAACATTTCCTCCCCAAAAATAAAAGGGCAACCAAAAGGCACGAGCCTGATTTTGAACACCTGCCTCCGACGAGCGTTTCAGGTATCACGCGGCCTTAAGTAGACGAGCCTGACGATTTGGTGAACGTGAAACCTTTTTTCCGCGTCTCGAGTTGAATTGATGGTTCCCTGAACAACGAAGATGACGATGTACAAATTCACGCAATCTGGTTCGAAACCTTCTGGTAATCGACAACCACCAGCCTGTGCCTCGGAGACGCCAGCGAAGGTTCCTCGAAATCGGTGAGCTGTGACGTGGGGGTGACCGGCGAGGTGGTCGCGCTCGCTCCGATCCGAGCACAAACGATAAAGTAATTATTTGTAATTGAATAATTACGAGTACCACACGAGTACCTTTGTCGTGTACCCAGCCTCTTTTATGTAATAAACTTCTTTTCCTTTCAATTTGTCCGTCCTGCCTGTAATGAGTACTCCCGAGATGGGTTTGTTATTAATATTCGCCCGTGTCAGACCTGCCCTCCTCCAAATCGTATACAAAAAGGTATTCTCTCGATCGTACCGTTCTCCCTCTCTCTCTCTCTTTCTCACTGTGTGTGTTTTTTTATTATAAAAAATCACCACTTCCAATTAGACAGAGAGTCGAACCGGTACCTGTTAAACCTTAAGCGTTCTTAATATTCAAACAATTCGAAAGGGGCCCCAGCCAACAAACAGGGAGGTCCGTACTTAATAATTTCAAAACGGACACCTATGAAGCATTCTCACAAGACTATGATTAAGAAATTGAAATTAACTACACTGTTAGAAATTTGTTTTCCAATAAAGAGAGAGAGAGAGGAAAGAATTTTTTAAAAGCCACTTGACCGCTGAGGTACCTGATACTTCCAAAATTAAATATATCGATCTGTACCACTCCCAGGCTATGTCTGCAAACTATCGGGGTCAGGGCCGAGTGCACGACGTTATGTGTACTTATGTAACATAGTTCGGGACAATAGATCGACAAGGAATGGCTCAAAGGCAAAAAAAGAAGACCAGCCACCAGAAAGGGTGTATTATTTCGTTGCCAGCACAAAAGACAATAGTAAACAGTGCAGAAGGATGGAAAACTATGGGTAAGCAAGAGGAGAGGTTAAACGCAGGGTAGACGCGTCCCTGCGGCGCCCATTTCTCCTTCCACCTTTTCTCTTTCACTTGGTTTTTTTAAGAGGAAAAATTCACTAATCATCAACCGACTCAGATTCGCCACATCACTTGAACCATCACAGTGAACTCCATAAACAAAAGAGTTAAATCAAAACCATTCGGATGGCGAGTGATTGTCTCCAACCGCTTCCATTTCTTCTTCATCTTCTTCTTGTGTTGCTCTCACCTGCTCCGAACCATTCATCTGAATCCCCGGCCTTATTACTTCGACTTCTTCGACAAAGCATAATTTTCTACGGTTCATCGATTTCCGACTATCCGAAAAGGTGGGCCATCGACGAAACCGTGCCGGGAGAGGAGAGAAAAAAGAAATGCCGGCTCGTGAAGTATGAAATTAATTTGCTTTGTCTCTGACAATTTGCTCCAGCACCACCTCGAAAGCCTCCAGGACCCTTTACAAATCAGCGAAAGGAAAGGATGCTGCGGAGCAAAGATGAAGTCCACGGCGCCATGAGATGACACCATAACAGGAATTTTATACTTCTTAGTGCCGCATGTCGAAAGGGGCGATTCTTCGGCGCCTTCCTGTTTTCCTCAAGCCCCGAAGCCACCAATTTTCCCCCAATATTTCTCTTTTTTTTATACGGCAATTATTGAACTATGACGGTTTTTATTTAACTATTTAATAGATAAATCGTTTAGAGGTGATTACTGTATTTCTTGTTCGGCGAAACACTCTTTCCTTCGATCTTCTCGAATGATCTAGTGTTTCGCGGGCACTCTAGAAGGAACCAACAGAAACTTTACCGTCACCAACCAGCCATCTTCTCTCAGAGGAGACGAACGGTGTCACTCGATCGACACCCAGACCCGTGAAAGGTTACTACCCGTACTTGCTCTTTAAGCAAATAACTTAAAGTTGAAAACTTATCTTTACTGCCGCATCAGTCCGGAGTAAAAGTAACGATTCTTACTGATTCGAAACGTCAATTTAGCGGATAATTTATGTGGACGTTTAATAACTGATTTCCTGAAGTGATCCCGGCAGTATTATTTACTCGTTCCATTTAGAAGTGAAAAAGAGAGAGAGAGAGAAGAAAATGTTGTCAGTCATTTTGAAACGGCCGGGGGAATGGCCACGGCGAGCAACCCGGCACATTTGAAACATCTCGAGTTTCAAAGTATGAGAGACCTAAAACGACTCCAAAAGGGATAAGAAAAAGATGTTTTCATATTAAAAAAGAGTCAAAAAGATTTTAATGGGCATGATGAAGATAAAACGCGTGGTGAGCTACCGGAAATAATGAATGGGCCCCCGAGAACATACTGTTTCCGGTCACGCGTCCCTGTTGCTGCTTATCTATGAATCTATTGCCACGACGGTTGTTCTATGTGTGGAGTACCCGTCTCTCTCTCTCTCTCTCTCATTCTCGGCCTCTAGACAACACAACTATTTTTGACCCACGTGACTTTTATTGCTCTAAACCATTTCAAACATCGTTCAATTCACCACAAACGGTTTTACGACGGTATTGTCAGGGAAGTTTTCCCCCCCGGAATGGTGCTGCCTACCTGGTGACCCGGTGACCCGTTGGTGTATGTGCCACCAAATGCTCTCTCTGTGTGTGTGTGTGTGTGTGTGTGTGCGCCTCTGCCTGTTTGTTCCTGTCTGTCTCAATTTATCAACGAGTGACTGAATGAGTGACAATCGGAGAAGTGACAGGGTGCCACCAACCCCCGTAGGAAAGGGTTGGAAATCGTTTGCTCTGCTCTCCGTTAATCCGAAACTAATTCGACTAGATAATGGTGAGGTAAACGGTATAATAACCGGGTGACATGTTCAAATCATTACCGATTCTTACTCCTCTTTCTTTTTTTGGACATCCGCCCTTTTGAGCCCTTCAAGACCAGAAGAAGAAGAAGAAGATGATGATGATGACGACGATGATGACGAGGAAGAAGAACACCTTTCACGAGTTTCATTGAATTCGGGTTTCCAGGTGTTTCCGGTCCAAAGGCCCCTGCGCGTAGGATGCTTTGACAATGCGTATTATTCTTACCGTCGACTCTTTCCTACTAATAATAATAATGATGTTAAACAATTCCTCTGTCGTGGCACTTCCTTTTCGGCCCGCACTGTTTCATCCATTAATAACAATAATAATAATAATAATAATAATAATAATAGTTACGATAGAGGAAGACGGGGAAGGGCAACGACACAGGAGGACAACGAAAACCGAATTTTCGAATTGTCTTTTGTCCGGGGTTTTTCTGGGACCCAGCGACCTTCGGCCTGTGTCGGACATCGGCATCCACCTAAAGGATATTCTGTTCTATTAAATACGTCTAGGAGTGACTGAATGAATTTCGCCTTGGGACGTACGTGACGCCATTTTGAGCATTTCCGGTTGTACTGTCTCTCTCTCTTACGCACAACTATTTTGGGTTCTTTCATTTAACACACACACACACACACACACAGACACACTATCCTCTTGTCTGATTTCGGGTACTCTCCTCCTGGTACTCAGGGTATCCGTACACAGACAATCGGAACGGACCTTCACAAGCACCGGGAAAACTATTAGTTTCCTGTATAGAATTTCTTTTCTTTCGGAGAGTGACGGATAGACGAAAGATAGACGAAAACAACTAACAGTGTTTTCTGCTTCTTTCTTTCCCTCTCTCTCTCTCTCTCTCTCTCTCTCTCTCTCTCTCTCTATCTATCTATTCTCCCCGAAAATAAACCGCAGCATATACGGTTACACGTATGTTTTCTTAAGGATTGATTCCCTGGGCGGAAGAAAACGGACCAAATGAAATTTACCAAATCTTCAGAGACTTCTAATTCTTAAGAATTTTTGCTTTCATCGGAAATTGTTTCCGAGTCGGGACGCTGCTAATTAAATTTATTACTTATTTAGAATTCGATTCAGGTTCATCAGGAATTAATTGTACAAGAATTTCGTAATCAACTCGTCCACTTGTCTGAATGATGCTGCCAAATTCAATTAACTTTTGTTCTATTTATTTATTTATTTATTTTTTGCTACACTTCACCCTTTATTGCTGGACATCATCAGACGGACTTTTTACCCCTTCAAACCGTTACTTTTTTTCCATTCGACCCCGTTTAACACATGTTTTCTACCTGACACTGTCGAAATGTGATCCGATCCGCAAGCGCGGGTCTAAAGATAAGTCCGACCTAGTTGTCCTACGTGGTGAAATTTATTTTTTTATACTAATTGTACACTCCTACTTTAATGATGAACCAAAGTCAATTCAATTTGTCTTCGAATAGTCGGAACTCGTGTTACAGTTAATAAACAAAAGTCAATGAAGTTGAAGACAGAAACATGAAAAGCACAAGGTACGGAGACTCCACGGGCAAAAGCAATGTAAAAGAAGCCTAAGACGGCGTCACAAAAACCGGGACGCGACGTTCTATTAATTAAAATATATATTAACTTATTAAACTAAAACCAGGTGGGTCACCTGTCCGAATTCAACCGAGTAACCAAGTTATTAACTCGAAAGCAACGCGAATACGGTGGAAGAATCCATCGAAACTCAGCCGGGCAGAAGATGAAGATCCCTTCAAAGACCAATCTACCAGAAGTCTAATCTCCGTCTAAGTCGGGAAAGTCTAGCCGCAGCCCCGGAAAACTGAATTTCACAAGATTAATTTTACGTGCGGGCATCTGATTAATAATGTAACTTGTTTAATTTATAATTCGAATGAAATTAGCGAACCTACCAAGCGGATTATAATTGATTTTAATTTCTAATTATTTTTATTGGTTTTATTTAGAGTCTAAATTATATCGGCGACGAGTTACCGACAAAATTACTTACTCGAACGGTCGCGAAGGTTCTTATTAAAATCCGACGACAACCTTTTTATGTAACTCGGACGTTTTAGGTTAATTAATGTTAATTAGACGAGTTGAAGTGCACAAGTACCCACATCGACGGTTCGAACCGTAGTGAATTATTTATTCTATTAACTTATTAACCGTTACGGTTTTTATTTTGTGACCCGGTGAAAGGCTTGCCTTGTAAAAAGGCGTTCCATTCCACTTCGTTATACCAACTCATTAAACGTGGTAGAAAATGCTGAGAAAATAGGTGTACCAGCAACAAATAAATAAATAAATAAATAAGTTGATCGGTGAATGATGAAAATTCACACGGTCCGAAACTAGTTTTATACGTACAGACCATTCGAAACTGGTAAACGGCACAAGTCCTAGACCAACTAGATGGCCGGCACTTCCCTACGGTTTTGTTTTATTTTTATTTACATTGTTTACACCGACTCCACATGATTATACTCGGTACCTTTCAAAAGTAAAGCTTTTGTCGATCCTTGACCAACATAACCAGCGAAAAAATCACACAATTTTGATGGTGTCGAGGGGGTAGATAAAAGACAAAAGAAGAAAGTCAGAAAAGCCAAAAATCAGAGAATTCAGCCGAGTAGACTAATAGTCCGATCTTAAAGGATTAGACCCGAACGAGAAGAAGAAAAGGAAGTAGGCAGTTACGTCTAATGCTTCAATTACTTCAACGTGTCCACTTGTCTATTAGATAATGGCTGACCCGCAGGAAAATTGTCCTTCTTTCGCCATCGAGCGACTCCTCCGCATCGTGTCAGGGCCATTACACATCACGTTATCACTCTTATCAGCCCATCACCTCTTCGACCGAAGTCGGACAATGTGGAGGACTCGGCCAAAGTCCCTTACTTTAGGAAGCACCTCAAGTGACAAAGCCGTTTTACAAATGAACATGTTTTAAAAATTGTTTGCCAGGTGCGAGAACACCTTTTGAATCCTAAAACTAGTCATATTACTTTCGTATCTCTCCGAAGCGATACCTGATAGGAGTACTCTCAATGGGAGAACGCAACAACACTCGAGAAGAATGTTATTTTTGTATATAGTATCTCGAACGCCATCACCTCTATGAATTCTACGCAGAAACACAATTAAACATGAGGCAGATCACTAGTTCTTCCTTGTGTTTCGTTAATAGATGAAAGATGCACTAGCAACCCTCCGAAAGAGACTCGAAGCAAAAACAAAAAAAGTTTCAGGTATTTCGAGGTACCGCAAATCTCTCCGACAACAAGTTAGAGACAAAGGAAATTTTCCTGTGCCAAATTACAAAACTAAAAAAAAAAATAGTTTCGCAACCAGTCGTTGTGGTTTTGGTCAGGAGAACAGTGTGCGAACCTCAACGATGAGTCTAGTTGCTATTATTGATGTTACCGTTTCCACAGTCCTCACGGCAATTATCTCCACTGCGACTTTCGGGTACATGCGGACCCTGAGGGTCACCTGCCACCAAAAGGCAGCGATTGCCAGAAGTTTCATTTCCATCCATCGCATGAATCAATGAAATGGATGCTTTTGTTTTTGCGTCAGAGACACCCAGCCGTGAGTAATACCTGACGGAGTAAGGTGTGATGTTGTTGAACTTCACTGCCTGTGATTCACGAGGTTTATCGTCTTAGCCGAAGGAAGAGATCCTCCATCCTCGATGGATTTTCGGCCATCAGTCGGGTGACTGACTGACTTTCTCCACTTCTTTTGCACCGACGATGGTCTCCAAATAAAAAAAAGGAGTTCGTCTAGGCGAGCGTCCACGATGTTCATCGGCTGTTAGCAGAAGAAGTAGACGAGCGGTGAGCACTTTGGTAGCTTTGTTGCGGTGCCTCACAGCCACCCACAAAATGTCTTGTGTTATTTTTATTTTTTTGCTTTCTCGGAGCAATAAAATTGGACTCACCGCATTCTCCGAGCGTCTGGAGGGCAGTAAAAAGCCAAAGCGAAAACAAAAGTCGTCTTCTGGCCGAGCTTCTCTCACTTCCGGCAGATTGTCATGGTTCGGTCTGCGTCGGAGTTCCACTAACAAGTAGTTAGTATTCATGGGAGCAAACCCCCCCCCCCCTAGGCTTTCAAAGGTTTCTCACTGTATGGTCATTGGTCTTTAAGGCAAGAACAGGCAAATACCATAAAAATCGACTAGTGACGAGCAGTGATGTTCCATTCACGGGTAGTGACGTTAGTCCACACGAACAAACAATGAATCCTGCATGGGACTTTCAACAGAAACAGAACGGGCACCAGACCAGGTAGTAAATACAATGTCTGACGCATAGAAAAATAGTTCGAAATCTATTTTCATTCATGCGGGTTTTTATTCGGAGACTGACAAATTTCGCCATCTGCCGTGGATTCATAAGGGAAACAACACCTGTGAACCTTTCAAACCTTCCATCTTTTTGCAGCTGAAACCCTTCGCAAGTGTTGTTTTTCACCCAGCAATTTAAATTATTGTCGTGTAAAAATCGACCAGCCCACGTTCGTTCTCCGCCATTCTGCTAGACCACAGCAAAAAAACATCACGAGCACGTCTGGTGGGAGGCACCGACGGAGGAGGACAAGTTCCCCACAAGTAGCGGGTACAAAAGGCAAGTGGAAACCGAGGAGTCCATCGACCACCTTAGAAGATGATTTCCAATCACGAAAATTAAAGAGAAGATCGCGCTCCTTTTCCTTTGACAAACACGAAAGTTCGAGTACCGAACATTAATAATATTTATTTTGGTGAGTACCCGGGGAAAACCACAACAGGTGGCGGTGAGTAAGACCTAAAAAAATTGATCCGAAAGAGAAAAGTTAAATAGTATAATTATATTCTAGTTATAAGCTAGGAAATGTGGTATTTTCTGAGAGGTAAAAACGTGAACGGGGCAAGGTACCCGCGAATGGCTTTCAGGTTCTTCTTTTATGACAAGCCGAAACTAACAAGCTCTAATTGGCACTGCCGAAGAGGGTGGTGGTTACCCGAAGATGAATCCATCGAGGCCCTCTCCCGAGCCTCGTTTACAAAAGACAGATACACAGGTATTCATCTTAATTATTTTTTACCTTCTTGATTCAAAAGTTTGAGTCTTCCGTCATTGTTTCAAGACCTGCGTAACTGTATTTCCAGCACAGGTACCCGTCCTTACTCTTTTGTTCTCGTCCAATTGCCGAACCTGAAGCGATTGTCCGCAGTACTTACTTATTAAACTATTCGCCAGGTAAAAATCAGTACGACAGGCAGGGAATGAAGATTGATATCAAGCTACCTCTCAGGTGCAACGCACACGCATCATCTGGACTGTATACGACGGGTAAACAGCATGCACGCGTGCATACATATATACGTAATGAAGTTCTCTCGGGCATCATCCCAGGTGGACAACACATCCGTCCCTGTCACCCGTTCTCAATTCTCGAAATCATTTCGACGTCGAGTGGTGAAGTAACGAGAGAAGAGACCGCGGTGGAACATAAATTCCGGCACTAAGAAGTGGTCGATTGTCCGCAACATGGGAGGTTGTGCCCCGAAAAAAAAAAACGAAACGACCACTTTGCAACTAGTAAACAAACTAATAAGGTATGATTAAGGATGGTGAAACAACGGTGCTCACCTGTGTCGGACGCACAGGCCAGAAATAAATATAAAAAGAAAATAACAAAGTCGTCCGATGATTTGAAACTGTCGCTTGTCTTCAACTCGGATCAGGTTCATGGAACCTGGATGAAGTGTGTCTGTAATAAGGAGAGAGAGAGGGAGAGGGAGAGAGGGAGAAACAAACGAAAAATCCGGTAAAAGTGAGAAACTCTTGCCGTGAACAACAACCTGATAAGACACTTGCAAATCAAGGTAGATTACACACCTGTGGTCTGCGTCCTAATGGGCCTTGATTCGTCCCTCGGGTACCTCGCAATTAAGGCGAAGGCAAATCAGGTACGGTTTGAAAACAAGTCCCGCCGCTCTTGTTCTCTAGTCCCACGACTTAATTTTCTAGTCAGGAGTTGGTAGAATCTTTGATTAAACTACCGCTGGAGTAGCAAGTGTGTTCGGTCATATTTCGATCCGTAATTTACACAGTTTGGGTGGTCGACACAATGCTCTATCCCTTTATTTTCTGCTTGCTCTCTTTAGTTTACCAACGGGTACCGATGTACCCGTCGCCTTCTCTCTTCCCACGATCGTAAACGAAAAAAAATAAGAAACTGAAGAAACGCTGGCGTAGCGGACCGGTGCTGTGTGTGTGTGTGTGCGCCGTTCTCGCAAGCGTTTTTTGTCTCTCTTCGGATGATAACCCGCCGAAATTAATTTCCATCGGGGCGAGGGAGAACTCCCCGGTACCCACTCGATGGGTATGGGTACCAGCTTACGGGTACCATGAATAATTCGTTCGGGGGAGGAGTCGCGAGGGAGACAGCGGTCCGAAAGGGCACAAAGTGCGACGGTAACAACCGTGTAATGCCCGAATTGTTTTCTTTTACATAATTCCTATTGAACAAACAAAGCGTTTGTACTCGCCCCCGCCATCATTACTTAAATACAAACATTAGTACTCGAAATGAATGATGTGAACGCCAGAGCGTTGAGGATTTCCACTTGTTTGAATGACTCAAGAACTTGAAGAGAACGAAAATCGAGTAATCCACTCTCTCTCTCTCTCTCTCATCTGATGCCTCTAAGAGGAGTAATCCAATTAGATCCACCGTTATTGAAAGCAATAAAGGTAAATGTGATTGACTGTGAACATAATTAAGATCCGAGGTGATCTTAATTAATCAAGATGTCCCGCATAAAGTTTTAAGCCTGAATATTCGTCAAACAACTCCGGGAATGGGTGGGCAACTTTTGTTCTCCACACAAATGTGTTTCACTCCCCCAAAGATCACGGGAGATCTGCAAAACAGAATGTGTCTCAATGGATGAATTAAACGCATACAGAAAGATAAATAATATTAAATGCGAGGTCACTCCACCCTAACCTACGGGGTAGGTTTTAAAAGTGAGACATCGGGGCAGTAACCGACACTCGCAAAATTTGTATGTGCCACAGTTCAAATTATTATATCTATCAATAAATCAGGGAGAGAGAGAGAGAGAACCGAAAAGCCCAAATTAAAAAACCCCTCGCAATCGTAGGGACGGGGGTGGTGTACACATAAGAAGAAATAGACGACCCTCGTTCGCCTAATTTAACAAGGATGAAGTTAAAAGGGACGGAAGCCATCTGCCACAGCTGACGGACGGACAAAACAGATAGACCGGACGAACGTAGGTCCTTAATTACAATTTTAGTTTCCAAATTTGAGGAAAGACAGGGCAAGCCGAGAGTGTAGCCACCCTACCGACGAGGGATAAAACCAACAAAAACAGACCGGGAGCTAACCGGAGGAGATAACTCCTGAAGAGACACTCAAACCAGGAGTGTCGTGCACTTTATACGCGTCGGAAACTTGTCAATAATCAGACGAGAACTAGTCGAACGACCGGGTAGTTGAACCGTGAACTATTTTGTCATGTAACTATATATGAAATTGTTCGGTGGGGATGACCCGGTGTAGCACGTTCGACACCTTCGTTTGACGGCAGGGTCGTAATTAGGAAACTTTTCAAAATTCTACTAATTAACAGTCACCGGTCACTGCCGAAAGTTTCACCGTTTTCCTCCGGTTAAGGGAAACTTTACGGATGGGATCGATGATGGAGGTGAAACAAACCCCGCGGGAATTGTCGTGCGACAAATCAGACACCTAATCACGACAACCATTAAAAGGTTCGAGTCGGGAGCGAAAGGTTTGGAAAGGCAACAGGCAAGGCAACAAATTCGACTCCCACGGTGAACCGGTCGGGACGGAGACGGTCAACTACTCATTCCCACAACTACTATTTTGTTTGAGTGGTCCATTAAGAATTATTAACATTAAATAAAGGCAACACCAACACTACAACCATGTAACAGATGCCCAACTATTTCCCCAACTATCGCCTTTGGTTTACACTTCCTCTCAGAGTGTCAGACGCGGGTCTAAAGTGCCTGAAGTGACACCTCTTGTGACGTCATCGTCAAAGTTTGTCCGCGTGTGTGCTTTGGTGTGTTCACCAACGTCTGTCGCGTTGAGTGTGTGTGTCTGTGTGTGTACCTACGACAATCGAAATCCAAGAAATCTGTGCCACCCAGGTACTCACCTAATTTATGTGGAATGGCAACCGAACAACATCTGTTTCTACCTTTCCGAGTCTCAGGTAGACTCGACCTGGCTGTCGGTCCACGTTTCATCGGATTATTGTTTTCATGTCCGATTTGCATTTAATATTAATTAATAACATTATTAAACGCCGTCTCTTTGTGTCTCTCACGCACACGTGAACGCACACGCACACATCAAGACTTAATTATTTCTCCATCATCTCTCCCGGAAAGGATGACTATATTCCCGACTACACGTCAAAAGATTATGTATAAATTATTAAATTTAATTTTTATTCGGGCTCATTTCACGTGCTCAACTTTAAATTTAACTTTTTTATAGCTCAGGGCCCTTCGACTGATGAAGAATGCCCGTGGGAAACTCCCTCCCTCCTCAACCTCATTCCACGGGCCCCTCACCCCCCCATATACAACCCATAACTTAAAGTTTTTCCGTTAGAGTACAGTTGGACGCAGAAACTGCTCCTCACTACTGTCCATTTTGTCCACTTCCTTCCTTTTATTGAACTCTATTAAGTTATTTTCAAGACAAAATAAAATACATAACGGTAACAAGTGCTCGTGTGTTTGAATTTTTCACGTTGGAAAAAGTTTAATGACACACTAGTTACTCTTCTTTTTACTACTTCAATTACGTGTTTAACACATGTTCTGCCTCCGTACACGTGCATTCCGACTTCTTATTATTTGTCCTAAAGTAAATTACACACGTGTATGTGTGTGCGTGTGTGCGTGTGTGTGTGTGTGTGTCATTTGAGTGTTCGTGACTTACCTACCGGAGAGTCACAGAGGTAATTACATTCATCGTTGCAAACGGTCGTCAGGTTAAAGTGTCAATTTGACAATGGAGAAAAAGTCTACGTAGGAATTTTCGACGTGAGGTACCCAGGTACTCCGCAAAAGGTTTTTTGACCGTTCTCTCGGGCGGGGGGGAGAGACAGAGAGAGCGTAGTGTGACGGAGAATACGACCGGGTATTTAGCACCCGGACCAAAGACACTCAGACAACTTACAAAATGGAGAGAAAAAGAAAAGAAACCTTCTTTGAGAATACCTACCAAAAATTCTTTTGATTGGGTTTGCCTTTCGGTGGATATGAATGAACGTCGAAAAGGGTGGCAGAATGGATGGCGGTTTAATGGTGCTGGGGCTCGCGGAGGAAGCACAAAACCCCACGTGAATAAAAAAAAGAAAGAAAAAGAAAAAAATAGTCAAATAAAATAAGATCGATAAATAAAGCAAATGGAATTTAACAATAATTTGCCGACATAATTCGTAAATTGTATTCAGGCAAGCACTCGCGGGTACCTGGGCAGGTTCTCAGACGCGACCTCACAGGTACGCACCTCTTTAGGTTAAATGAAAGGTGGTCATTTGGTTTGAAAACGAAGGGAGCGGGATGTACACTCAAATTACTTTGAGTTTAATTCATGGAGGAACAATTTCTGTCATCCATTGTTACAGGGGCCAGGGGGTTTTTTTTTGAGGGGCAGCGGGGAGAGAGAGAGGTGTACCTTTTCGCCATCGTCCCAGAAGGTAAGAACCTGGATACCTCATTAAGTGACGGTTTTTATTATTATTATCATCATCATCATCATCGTCCGGGTAATTAGTCAGGTTGCGGTACCTGAAGCGTCCCTGAGTTCCCTTCAACTCTTTCTCCTTCGCCATTAAACTTCATTTAGCGACATTGTGTGTGCTTTTTTTTTCTCAACCGCTCATCTTTACCTGGCGTTTGATCGCTCAATTTATTAGCGTTCAATTAACGGCGATTGTCGACCTTTCTCTTTCGCAATTCGTCTACTCTACCTAGTTTGTTAACTAGACGAGAACGGAACGAGTCATTCGAGTCTGTCCCCGTCGGTCGACCTGTGCCATCGCGACGACGACCGATTCCATCCGTTTCCCGACCCGTGGTACCCGGCACGGGGAATGAATAATCGCACTCGACGATTTCCACACAAAAAATAAATAAATAATACATAAATCCATAAATAAATGAGAGCAAGTCGAGTGTTCGGGGAGTGGCCGGCACTCGTTCAACATTTTAAATTAGACTGACTAATGTGTGTTGAGACGCTAAATTATTTATGTACACATATATAAATATATATAATACACGAGGAGAGGTAACGGCAGGTTTGCCTCGTACCTGATTAACTCAAATCGCATAACAAACGACTCGTGAGAACAGGTGACCTAACAGGTGAACCCGTTTTGAGCTTTACGATGACAGTCTCT
The DNA here is from genome assembly GCA_037055365.1 of Polyplax serrata. Lineage (NCBI taxonomy): Eukaryota > Metazoa > Arthropoda > Insecta > Psocodea > Polyplacidae > Polyplax > Polyplax serrata. Next base: position 7,416,763 of record JAWJWE010000002.1, on the reverse strand, counting down.
GACTCATGCCCGACGAAACAACAACACTTTCTCACAGAGCAATAACCGATACCTAATAACCGCGTACGAATTATAATTTTTTTTTCAAATTGCAGACGCTCCTGCCACGACAATAGTTTCTATACATTAATAATAACAATAATTTAAAGATTAAGTCAATTACCCGGAAGAACTCACCGGGAACCGGTACTCGTCTCATTGTGCCGGCGAGTACCGAGCCGGGTACCCCCCGAGCGAGAACGTGGAAAGACGGCAGGGAAACAACAACGCGTCTTCGCACTGGCAAATAACAAGAATAGGCGAAATAAACAAAAAAAAGTAACTAGTCGTAGAAACAGATTTATCATCCTCTCAGAGCAAAAAATACAGAAAACAGGGAAGTTGATAAAAGAAGAAAGGACTTTAATCTCGGAAAGAGGATTAACCATTTACGGTCAATTAATCAGACTGAATTTTCTAGCGTAAGACGAGACGGGTAGCTTTGCCCGTGAGAAAAAAAGGTACCCGGTTCTTTGTATATTCGCAAACGTAGACGAGGCAACGATTTATTTGAATACTAATATGGGGACTCGGGTAAAAAAGTAAAAAGTATGTAATAAACGAACAAAAAGAAGATTTACAGACTCACTGGACACACATATCTAGATATATACAATTCGCAAGAGAACTAGTTAACTATTAGTAAAGTACGACTAGTTCGTAACTGTAAACTATCATGGTAGCCCGGTGAAAGTACCCGGATGTTCCAAGCTCAAACAACACGAGGTGGTGGCGTTGAATTCTTTTTCTATCAATTAGACTTACCGTTGTCACGTGAAAAAAAAATGTTTCTCTAGATAAACAGTAGACGTGTGTGTGTCTATAAATTCCGGGGTTTTTTTTTGGGGGAAAAAAGACAAACAAGTTGTAGTAGAAATGAAAAGCAATTACCGGATGAAAAATATATTTATCATTGGACAATAAATGAAATGAAGAGGTAGGCAGTGGTGATGTTTCGACGAACGCTGCCACCGCGAGTCGACCGGACCACATGCGACGAGAAAACCATTTCCTCGACACATTCTGTCATTTACAACGACCGAGATCAAAGACGTTTACGTTCATCAGTCATCCGAATATTTGTGTTGGGTGCGAGAAATGATGAAGGAGAAGAATGACGAAAAAAAAAGAAACATTCAGGGAGAGTTACAAGTCCGAAACAAGACTTCTGTACAACAACTACTCATCGGTGACTCAAGGTAACTCGCTGGTGCCTCCTGTAAAAAAGAGGGCCTCCTCTGAAGAAGCTGCCGCAACTTGAGGAGTTTTACGGAAGTTTCCTGCCTGGTTACTACCCACATACAGCCGAGACAAAAGAAACTTAAGTAGTAACTCACCACTTACAACACAAAAAGAACGTAGACAGAGTGTGGATCGAATGAGACACGAAACCCAAGGTACCCCCAAGAGGATCAAAAGTCTGACGGAAAGGTTTCTACTTGAGGTTTTTACACCTCTTGACCTAAATTCCTTGCGCAACGGGAGTGCAGAAATCGAGTTTTACCGTCGACTGCAGAGGAGAACTAAGAGGATTTAGACAGAGATTAGAACTAGAAGAGACGCGGGGGGGTGTGTGTGGGGGGGGAATTAGATTTTCACAAGACAAGAAGAGATTTAAGAGTCTGTGACTTAGTAAATTAAATGCAAGGAACCGTCACAAAAAGGAGTCTCATTGTGGAAGATTTAAAAATTAATTTAAATAATAAAAGTGGTGTATAAATTAAATTGAGATGGATTGCCAGATAGGTAGCAGACAACCAAAGAATATCTCAGGCGACACTCTGGTAGATGACAAAGGAGAAAATGGCAATGGAGAGACAGAGAGAGAGATGTACCGAAGAAGAGACGGCACCCTGGTTAAAACTACAGAAACATATATACAATTAGACGTAAATAGCAGATGGTAGAGATATATTAGCTGGAGAATAGTCGGATTTTCACTGGGTAACCGAAAAGGAACTCCCTTAAAAATCTAGAATTTACCCAAATCTTCCAGTCAGAGGAAACATCACGTCGTCGTCGTCACCCGTGAAAGAAAAAGAAGTTTACAACGTTCCATAGACAACGATAGTTGAGCTTAAATGACCCGCATAACTTGTATAAATTGAATAAAACGGCTTCAGTTTTCGCGGTTCCATTGTCATCCATCACATGTTAACACCCCCGGCAGGGTCCCCGTCAAAAGAGCGACAAGAGGAGGACAAGTTGGTCAACTCGTAGACGAACGACCCGAAGAATAATGGCCGTCCCATGCAAAATGAATGACTGAATATTTTCCTTTGTTTAGATCACGTTTGCCCAAAGGAAAATGTCCCAGGAAAAGGTAAATAAAAACATGACGGTCGACTGAATACATTTTTGAAAATTCTTGTCTTTTTTCCCATGGGGACCGGCGGGGGTATTGTCTTCTTGTCTTCGGACGACCATCGTTCGATTGTCCTCCGAGTCGTGCGTCCGATGGTAAACCGGAAGCCCGAAGAATTTCCATTACCTTTCCTCTGAGGGGAACCGTTACGTGTAACAAAGCTTTCAACGTGAGCAGGTGGCTCGTTCGTACTGCCTCGGTCTCCGGTCGACAATTTCACCACTCCTCCGACTCTCTTTCGGTAAATAGTTAAAAGGAATAAAAAAAAATAGTAATAGTAGAATTCCCGAGTCGGACGGCTAAAGGCCAAAACAATTGAACGAGACGCGGTGAACGTTGCCTGTCACGCACACTGTTATTATCCCGGACTTTCGGTTACGAACCGTTAGAGACACAAATGAAATAGTTTTATGTTCGGTACCTGCCGGAAATCAGGTGCCCTACAAGTGTGATGGCACCGGTCACCGCAGCCATGACCCTGGCTCTTTCTATGAGTCCCCAGCCAGGGGCCAGTTTCACACCACTCGACTTCGTCAAACCCACTTGGACGAGGAGTGTCACCCACCAAGAGTAAATACTGTTTACTACGTTTTAACAAATCTCGTTCGTCCAGTAATTAAGAAAACCTCTCACCGTTTTGAATTTAGTGAGGAGGACCCGTCCGAAAAGTGCAAACAAGAGGAAACCGTTAAAGTGTGGTCCAAATTCTAAAAAAAAAAAGAAACGGTCTCATGGTGAGACCTCCTACGAAGTGCACTATTTATCGACCCTCACCAGCAGGGCTCATTAATAACAGGGCGCAAAACAAACTAAAAAGTCAATTTTGTCGCGGACATTATCACTTAGACAAAGAGCCAGTTCTTGTACAAATCATTTTGTTTCTTTCTTTCCTGCCCTTGGTGCATACCTGGAGGTACCACCGGAGTTCTCGCCGACCTACCAACCGACCGGCCGACTCTCAGATGAAAATTAACGTGGCAAATTCGGTCTGGCAGCTTTTAATTTTGGCGATAAAGTCACACGGGTTGGGAGGGTAACGAAACAAGTGTCCGGGACAGGCTCAGGTACCGAGGTACTGACACTCACCGGGGAAGTCGACACGCACCCACACGAGACTGCCTCAGCCCGGCTGTTCCTTTGGTTCCTTCCACGGGGAGTTTGTTTGTTTTTCATCAGTCACTTCACGCGGTTAGTTTGCATTTTTTTTTCGTGTAGAGGGTGACTAAATCCAATTATTCCTTCGTCAAACAGAGAGGATGATGGAATCGTTAATCCGGTTAATCGATAAAATTTACTTACCGGAAGGAAGTTGGAAAGTTTCTTTTTGGGCAAACCGCCACTGCTAACAAATTTAATTAGAGAATTTGTCACAACTGTCTAATTCGATTTTGACACATCAACTTCATCTATTTTATCTATAAATATATAAAGTAAAAGTAGTGGTACGGTTTACGTAGTTTTTCTAGTTTTGTTTGGTTTTCCACAACATCGACGAGGTCCGGTGTGGTACCTGCGACTGACATCTCACCACTTCCCTAGTTTCGGTTGTGAGGGTGCGAGCTCAGAAGGTGACACCGGGGACGCGTCATCCACGCGAGAGAAGGACAACTCACGACCGGCACCAGATGTTTTCCTCAAATTTACTCTTTCATCCTCGTTCGACTGACGTGAATTGATTGTTTTCATTCTCGTCACCTTAACCGTGGCGAAAACGCCTATGCTCTGACCCATTTCCGGAGAAATTGGTGTAATCCCCTGACGGCACCGTACAAATCTGTTTGTCCCCGTCAAAACAATTCGTACGGGAAGGAGAAGATGACTTTAAAGTTTAAATCGCGAGGACGGAGACGGGAGACGGAAGAAGAAGAAGAAGAAGACGAAGTAGTGAATGGATGAGTAGAGTAGAAGCCGGAAAGGTGGGTCTACAGAGTCGAACAGAAACATCTGGCGGCCATAAACAAGAGCTGAGTTTCCGTAAAAGAGGAAGTCGGGGACCGTGTCAAACGTCGAAAAACGACTCCATCATTCAATAAACCATGGCAAAATGAGAGTGGCGTGTGTGGCATCCGACGACGGCTGTTTCACATTAGACGTAGCCTTTAATTTGTCTTGGAATATTATTTTGCACACATCGTAAAACGACGGTAACGATCGTCACGGACGTTTCACCAAAAGAGAACTCTCGGAGGTTCGTTACGTCTACGAATGAAAGAACGACGAATTCCACGTGTCTGGACACTCCCTGGGACAAACGCGTCTCCGCGGGTGTCGCTCACCCAATCGACTAATGCTGTTTTCAGGGTCGTAAAATAACAGACAAGTAGACGAATCTATAGAAAAATAATCATGTCGGGAAGGTACCGAATCGCCTGCGTTCGGGGACCGCGTTCCCACAGTAGACGGAATAGAAGAGAAGAGGTCCCATCAGAGAGGAGAGAGGGAGAGATAGATATATAGAGGTGGGGGGGAGGCCTAGAGAAATAGATTAAACTATTTTAAAAAACCGGTTCGGCTTTCCCTCCCCTCCCCCCCCCGCCATCGTTGTCAGTTTTCTAAATAAATAACTGCCAGAATTAAACATGGCCGACTCGGTATGATGCCCCAGTCCGGTTCTGACAAAGTTATCAATCCGTAAAGATCATTTTGACGCCTTTAATTAATTTGTACCTGTGTATACCTGAAGCCTGAATATGTCATTTCGCTCCCACGATACTTCAACGATGGGTGCCCAAATCCACCCGTACCTTTTTTTTTATACCTTTTGTTTTCCAATGTTTCCTTGTTGTTTTTTTTTTCTCCAGACTCGACGGTCTCGGTTTTGTTCCGTACACCGGGGGTGTTTTCGTCTTCTGACTCGTGAAAAATAACCATCGAGGACTCGCTTTTAAGAAGTCAATTTGATGTTAATAAAATACACACGGAAGTTGTTGTCCGACGAAACAAGTCGAAAACGCCCGACGTTTTGATTGATTTTACTTCGCCATTAACATTTTCTATTTTTCTTCTCCTGCTTTCCTGCTAATGAGTTTTACCGATCCTAACGTCCGGCTACCATTTCATCCCTCACCTCGGTCAGACGTCTAATTAATTTAGACTTCCACTTGTGTGAAGACCCTCTCACGGGACCGACTCTGACTAAAAACGCGACATCAATAAAACTATTTAGGGGTAATAGATTAATAAACGCTTATTGAAGGCTGCCCGGGTATCCACACTGCAATTCACTTTCAACTATCTGATTGGTTTCCCCTTTTAAGTTTTATTCTTATTTTATTTTTTTAATTAATCGTCGTTTAAGTAGTTTCTTTAAATTTCGGAACAGAAAAAAAACTGCGGCACTTTAACAATACTTATCAATTTTAAAATAAGTGTATATTACGTCCATAATTTACACAAAACACTAAAAACTTCGCTATTACTAAATATTATAAATGCAATGATAATACTAATAATATTAGTTAAGTAATAAACGTTATATCAATATTTTGTATCTTATTAATCAATGGATTAATTTAATTTTAGTTTACAGTAATAAACTTTTCCAAAAAAAAGTAGCATCCCATCCAAGTAAATAATTTTTAAAATATAGCTTTTAATACTTTTGACAATTAATTTGATTAATTGTATTTTTGTTATTTGTCTTGTGTTATAAAATTGGTTTGTTTATATGTTTTCTTTAGAAATGAGTAAATTTTAATAAATAAATCAATAACACCAAATTGTCAGTAATATTATAAGGATAATTACATCTTTAGTAGAGTTTATTAGTACTTCTTTCTTGTGATTATCATTTATACCATTAATGCATTTGGTAAGTTCATATTTATTGTTCATCCGTGGTCGCGTACCTAGTGAGTGGTTCGGTAAGTCCAGTTAATCGGTCTTATACCGAGTCAAACAGTAGAGTTCCTGTTAGCAAGAAGCCCCTGACCCGCCCATTAGGGTGAACCTGACAAATAAGACAGTCCAATTAGTTGCAGAGACGAGTTACGGTACAACGAAAAACATTCCAAATGTTTCCAAAAAAAGACGAGAAGAGGCCGAGGGAAAATTCTGACTGGAAGGTCGTCGTCCACGACTGGAACAACGACAACGAGGACGACGACTCAAAGTCGAAAACTCACAAACAATCGAACGGATCACAGATCACAAAATATAAATCATTGGAGCTAACATTTTGACGGGACACAAAAAAAAGTTAAATAAAAGATTATGCGTGACAATTTTGTTTTACCATTTTGTGTCAGGGCAAAAGGAAAAAATCAAACATCACACCTAGGTATTCCGGCCGGTTATCAACAGGTACGTACCCGTCCGACCGCCATTATGCCTCACTCCCTTTCAATTTTTATTTTCAAACAAGGCAGTGAGAATTCGATTTTGATCCATACAAATCGACCGAATTGAAATGTTTTCTTTTTTTAAATCGGTTTTTGGGGGAAGTACTCCACGGCTACCTGTCAGACCGGAGAAAAATAACTTAACCATAAGTTGGTATTAAAGGGAAACGCACAAAACTAATAAAGTTTTCAAGAATAGTTGCATTGTCATTTGATTCTTTTCCTATTTGCCTAGCCTTCCCGTGCGACTACAACGACCAAAACCGGGACAGGACCCCATCTCGTCTGCCACCCACACGGGTCACAATTTCTTCAAAATTACCAGACGGAACTGAAGGATCCGGAGAGGAAACGTTTCCGGTTGATGAGATTATAATTTTCACAGATGATCATTTCTTGGACGCGATCGAACCAACTTTTAATCAGATCAAAAGAGAGCGGGCGAGCGAACAACTTCAACATGGAAGACGCAACAAAATCTCTCCGTCCCTTCACCAGAACCCCTGAAATAATTATTAAACTTGAGGATGAGAACGCTCGCACGAGAACAATCATAACTTTCTGTTTCACAACTATACGCCGGACTGTAAAGTGTACACGTCGTAACGCACAGTAGCACGTACCTTGTCCAGGGTTTTTATCCGTGATCCGGGAGATGAAGGAAACCTACAGAACGATCTAACCAAGATCCCATCAGATGTACCTAGGGGTATGTTCACATTTATAAATTGCACATACTAAGTGCATTGCTTAATAGAACCCCTGAAACAAGAATCTAGGCATTGTGCTGTCACCCTAGCTATGTATAATTAGTCCCAGTACGACCGCGCACACAAATCCTTATTTATTAATAAATAAACGTTCGGTTACTAACTGAATTTTAAATCATCGGTGATAATAACACAAACACAACAATACGGGAGCCACATTCACCAGGTGACAATGAAATCCTAAGAAGAGAGCCGGAGCCGTGCTGGAGGTTCCCTCCGGAGTGGACGTGGCCCAAGTTCGCCCCGAAGAAGAAGGTCTAACCCGATGGCGTTCGAGCAAGACGACGACTCTACCTTTGAAAAAGTGGAAAAGGATTTCTTGAGATCTTTATTTTTTAACAATGACAATAAAGATCTCCAGGACGGCCGCACACACTCACATCATTACCCTGCCTTTTTAGAAGAACAAGACAACAAAAAAAGCTATTTGTGAGCCGCCGACGTGGGCGTATGAACCATTAATCACTAGGAATCATTTTCTAGGAAAGAAAAAATCCAATTTTCGATTATGAAAATATCCAACTTGTCAGATTTACTTATTAACGTTCGGTTCGAGTTCATTCTCATGGCCTCGCAGACACACACACACACACACAAATATATTTAGATTATTAATTCGTGTTGTTTTTTTTTCGTGGTCAACCTGCAAGAGTAGGTTTCCCCCAGATCTGTCACCCGGCTACCTTCCTCGGGTCGAAAGCCTCGGGAATTTTGTCAGTGTCAAACGGCGGATCCCTGTGTGGATCATTCACGTAGATCTCTCGCTCTTATTTCCTCGGGGATCCACGTGAAGGTGGAGGAAAATCTTACAAAGGACACGGGTCATCGTGGAACCACCCAAGTTGTACGTCCGACCGATTCAAGTGCTCGTCCTGAAGAGACAGAGACGTTTCCTTTCATAACTTGTATAAACTTTCATAATTGTGACGATGAATACGTAACTATGTTCACACAATCCCGGCGGGGAAGTCGGGGGGGGGGGGGGGGTCAAGTGGAAGCCTGTGACTCGGAATTGATTTAGAGGTGCATAAAATGTAAGTGTTGCCCTCGGGTACCTGATTATGGTCCCCTTCTTTCTCCCGGCCCCCGCCGGAATTGATATAACGAGCAGAAAAGGGCTTAATAAAATAGTGTAGCAAGAGACGAGTGTAATTGACATGTAGATGTAACCATTTCCATAATATTCCGCTAACAAAAACATAAAGCTATCGGTTCTAATAACTCATGTTTTATTGCAGTCGTTTCCAACTTTCCAAACGGACTCAACAGGCCTCGTGTGCCATCACGTGATGGCAGCGACACGGGCAACCTCATCGTTTCGACATTTGTAACAGTCAAAGGTTGGTCTGGTCGGGGGAACGACGTTCCCCGTGTGAGGGACACATCATTTTCGACTTGCAAGTGACAAGGCAGCTTTCGAGAAGAATTCCTTAACCGAGTCCTTTGACGTGGTCTTTTCTCAGGTGGCCCAGGTAGCGAGTCCATTTGTACGGAGGGAAAACGATTTGTTTGCGTTCGGGTGCAGGTGTATGGTGGTGTTCCCACTAAATGAATGACAACAACTAATTATCACTGTTAAACGAACTAAAACTTTAGTAGCAACCTCCAGTTTATTAAATGTGGTTCAGTACATCTTTATTCGACTACTGTTTACTGCCCTGTAGCGGTACTACTGCCCGGGCGACAACTACGCTCAATAACTGCCTAAAAAATGCAAACAAACACCATACAAACTTAGGTACACCACTACAGAATTTATGACACCCGCAGCGAGTACATAAGTACATAATGGAGACACCGAAATACCTGCACGGGGTGGTTTCCCAGTTTATTTATCCGTACGATCCGGTAGGCGTGGGAGCAGGTGGACCTCCCTTCGAGTTCCTTAACTCTTGTGAGAAAATACTTTTCGCTTGATCCTAACAAGACGAGGTGATCCGGTCGGAGGGGACGAGATCTCGCTGCCATCGTAGACTCCGACCGACAATTAAATCAGATCGCTCCCCACACGACAAATGTTGATTCTTTTCCTTTATTTTTATGGAGGTGCTAAAGCCTTTATTTATTAATTTCCATTCGAAGCGAACCAATCGTTTATGACACGTTTTAATATCCCGACCCCGATCGACTTTTACTTCCAGAAGATGTAATAATAAAAACAAACCGATCGACCGAGGAAAGGCAGAGTCGACGGAAAGTTCAAACTGGTCTCGAAGGAGTTCACGTCCTGCGATGGGAAAAACTAGAAAACGGTTACGTAGGAAAAAAAAAGAACTTTTGACTCCCACCAGTTGAATGAAAAGCAAAAAAAAACAACAACAACAACAGAAAAGTGTGAAGTGTGTTGCAAGGTGTGCTCCTTGACGAGAAGACACAGGAATTTCATATATTACGACTAACACACAAACAACAAACATCATTTTTAATATTATATCGTCTGCTCGGGTTTTACATTTCACACCTCGCGGTCATCCTAGGTGTGAGTAAGAAGAGTGGACCGGAAGAAGTGCAACATCACCGTAACTGCAACTGCATCCGATCCGACGGCTAATTAAAATTTGACACCTGTGCCTTGGTGATGCATTAACCACACGGGGAACCTGATCGGTCGGCGAACATCAACAATTGATAGTTTTCGGGGGGGATGGGACAACCTTTTTGGGACCCGTGCGGGAAAAGACACACACACACACACACACCCCCCCGCAAAAAAGAAAGTTGATTGATGAATTTTCCAATTTGCATACGACCCGGACGAACGGGTCAAATTTACAACTCGGAAAGGCGAAAACAAATTCGGACACGGGTTTTGTGTTCGTTTCGTGACATTTCACGAAAATTTCACGGGTGACAACAAGTACAAGTTAATTAAAATTTATTTAGCTCGTTTTTCAGTTTTCACCCCGTCGACCCATTAATGGAATACTCCTGTTGAATTACCCCACACCACACCCTCGTCTGTTTCCACGGGTAAACAGAAATTGTCACCGATTCATAGGTGAATTATGTAAAACGTTAACTTTGACTACAGTCCGGACAAAAAACAAAAAAAAAAATAAAATCTCTCACGTGAGCTTAATTAAGGTCGCAAGGTAACCCCAGTTCCGGGGAATTTCAAATAAATCAAGAAGAAATTTTCAAAGGTCACGACCCCTGGGCGGGTGGAAGCTCTCCCGAGTCCCGAAGAAGTTCTCTCCCGTATGGAAAATAATAAATAAGTTCGAATTAGGAAAACGTTAAGCCGAAACATGAAAAAAGTTCATTGTTAGAAATCGAATCCGCCACGTCGGATGAAATGAGAAATTTTTTGAAAATTTCGGATAAGCCGGATGATTCGTTCGATTGAAAATCGACCGTCGACAACCGTCACAAGTTTTGTGTCGTCGCCGAGTGTACAATCAGACGACAATTAAACTTAAGTCTGAGATCGCGGGGCTTTAGGTTTCCTCATTTTCAGGCAGAGAATTACGGGGTCACCCCTTGGAACCACCAAAATTTGTGTCATCAGTGAAGACACAAAAGAAGTGAACTGTCCCGGACATCCGGCCGTTCAAACTCCCACCGACACAATAGGAGAGGAAAATTTTTTTACGAAAATCAGCCATTTTTTGTTGTTGTGTGTGTGTGTGTGTGTTTTTTTCTTTTTTAGTTAATCCACCCGGTTCGTCTCATTATTTCTTCTGTTCCTAGACAAATAGCGAAGGGCACTTATTTAATTAACCGGGCAATTTGTCATCTCTCGTGAAAAGTTCAAATGGCGACACGCAGGGTCGATTTTTATCCGAGACGTAACAAGTTCTCTTCTCTCCGTTTGCGACAATGTTCTTTTTTCAAGTTTTTCCTAGTAGATTCTTCTCCTACTTGGACGCCTCACACTCGACCGATGACTCGAACTATCCAAAATACAACCGAAAAAAGCATAAGCATGCAATACGCGAGTCGTTACACTAAATGCACAACAATTGCCACGCGTGGTACTGACAATCTCACGTTTATATTTAATAAACATATTAATAATTACAATAATACATTTACTATCCGTAAAAAGTCCACGAAAACTGGGTTACGCATTGTCGATAAATTAATAAATATGGAACTGTACACTACGCCAATGCCGTGTCCTTTGAACAAGTGTTGAATGGCTCATTAACTAACTAGAAAAGCCAATAGAAATATACGAACAATTATATTGAGCACACGCAATAGTTAATAAAATAGTAACATGTATTTTAATGGCATTGCTTAGATAATGTTCTATCTATTTCGGTGTGAAAGTTCTCGTCGTGGGAATCGTTTTCCATTGTGTTCGTTACCGGTAACCGAATTTGTGTCACTACCGAACCGGGGGCCCCCCCGGGACAGCCGCGGGGTTCGCACGGGGCGGCGGCGGCGGGAGACAGGGAGAAGGAAATAAGAAAACCTCGCCCAAAACAAAAAGCTATTAAATTTAAAAATAGGTTAGGTTAATGAAATAAGTAGAAAAGTCAGGAGCGATAGGACAAGGACCGAACACGAAGGTTATGGGAGAAAAGCACGGAACGGTGTGGGACAATGGCAGGGTCCCTCAAACGACACGGATAAACTTAAATCAACTTAAACTTAATTTTCTCCCGGGACTCGATGGCAACGACCAATTTTTAACCTTCGTGAATGTCCGATCCGAACGCAAAATTTAAATTACACACTTAACGGGAGTTTGGGAGGGAGTGGGAATGCAAAAAAAAAAAATAATCGGAAATTTTGCACGAGACGGAGAGTAATTGCGGAGTGACGTCGAACGGTTCCTCCAGGTGGGAGTTAAGCCCCAAAGCACAGATACGGGTTAACTACCTGACTTAAAAGTAAACTCCAAGTTCAATTAGAAATCCAGTCAGTTCGTTCGTGTGTATTGATCGTTTGGTCGATGAGTTGTCCAAACATAGACAGGACATCTTTGGTATACTAAGTTAGTATTATTTTATTATTATTTATTATATTTCACTTATATTCTTGGGAATGGCAGGTGAGTGGCGAAGTTTATTTATTGAACTGTCACCACCTACTTCGGTGTTACACGCAGTGACACAATAATAAAGTTCTTCACTCTGCCATTAACGGTAAGGTTTGAGACGAGAGAGCTTAAGTTTTCAGTATGTAATACATTTTCTTTGTAATAATATTGAGTCGAGAACTGTCAACCGTTGACGTTTGATCGCTTTCAAACTACGTTAAGCGAGAAACGCTTTTCACCGTACAAAATTTGTGGAATCAAGTTAATTTAAAATTAATACGAGTCATCAATTATGGATTAATAACCGAATGTACTTATGTAAGTCCAAGAAACCATTTGAGGTACTTACACCCGCGACCGGATATATTAAAACCATAACCATTTGTATTAAAATACAAGTGCGAGGTGAACTATTTAACATAGATAACATCGCGAACCATTATCAGTTCATCTGTAAGTTATGATAATCGATTTCAATTCAATAGGAATATTACAAATATGAGATAAATGTAGGAAACTAAAACTAACTACAACGCAGACTGTCGTTTTCGTCTCCTAATAAAAAACATAGCTAGGCAATTTCTGTGCACTCGAGCAAAAACATTGCATAATCAAATTCTTGCTGTTTTTCTGTATAATATAATAATACATAATATTTTGCTTAGTTTATGGACTTTCAATGCTTACTGTTGGGGAGTCCTACCTTATATTCCTATATATATATATAGATACAGCAAAAGAGATGTTCTGAAATGTCTTCGTCATGAAAGTTTGCTTTAAGGCGTAAAAAGATTGTTTCACCAAATTTACTTTTAGTGACGCGGTAGAAACAATATTCGGGGAACTATTAATGCCTTTGTACCAGTTGTTGAAATATTCTAAAAGTTCCTGAGTGAAAAGTTTGAGATTTTACGGTCGGGAACTGTCGTCCGTCGTCACATTTCTTTTAATTGGTCAACAGAGACCCTGGAGTGTTGCGTTCGTTCAAGTGGAGGACGACCACTGGCCGATCGACGGACGCACTTCACGTGAGTTTTACCCAGTTAGAAGTTTATGTAAATAAAATAAAATTTAAATTAATTTGTTTGTTCGCTCGTGTGTGTGTGAGTGTCTCCGTTTTGTGTGCCTACGTCTAATTGCTGGAACTGTGGTGAATTCTAAAAAACACATCGAGTTCTAATAATTGCGATGGCACGACTTGAATTCCAATTTTATTTCCACTCATTTAGACGAATATATCAAAATTGCTTTGGGTGGATTCGAGGGGATCAACCAGAGCAAGCAAAACCGTGTCGGTTTGGTCTGTGACTATTCAGAAAAGATGACAGGGGCGGATGTTAATTTCGGCGAAATTTCACATGTGCAGCTGAGTGCTCTTCCCATCGTGCTGTGCAATTGTTTCGTATTGCCTAATGTACTCCATAATAATAATAATACATAATAAAAATAAACCTCTGCGGTTGAGGTCTTCGGTTAAGCCTTTAAGCCCGAATCACACAGAGCACAACTCATGTTCTTTCGGACTCAAGTTGCTGCAGTTGGTTTTAATGTTACTATGTATGTTGCAAGACCGAATTCCTTTAATATATAGTTTAATATAAAGATATAATAGAGGGAATGAGTGTTCGACAGTTTGAATAAATTTCGGCTTGGCCACTAAAAAAACCTTCCCTTTAAAAATCCCCGAGTGTAAATTTTTATAGTTTAACGTGTAATAATGTACATTACAGTAGTATAAAGCACACAAAAATTCATGTTTCGAATTTGTTTGTCAAAGTCTCAAGTTTAAAATCAAACATCCCGCACGAGTGATTTGTACAAAAACGAAGCCTCTTAATAAATTTGAAAACCCGACTTATCCACTACTAATCCCTGCTTTCAACTATTAGTTATTAACTAGTTGCTACTCGTCACGGGAATTATTTCAGCACATGTCAGATAGAAAGACTTCTCCTTGGCAGTACGGTAGTAAACATTGTAAAAGTACTCAATCGGGTACAACAACAATAACGAGTATTGTCTGTACAGGAGTACAACAGGTAGAAGGCTACACCAAAATCCCAACAATGGCAGAAAGTAGGTGAAAGCTAAGTGAAAATGCAAAGTAAAAAAAAGGGTAGGCGTTCACCGAACGCAAGGAATGTCGTTCACCAAACGCCGGGTAGTACCTGGGAAACCTATGAAACCTAGAAAACAAATTCAGGTTGCAAAGGCCACCCATGACGGCCGAGCGGAGCTCTCGGAATCAACTAAATCGTTCATCTATCAATATAATTTATAACAGTTGGCCGTGTTTAGCTGACTTAACAAGGATATGCTTTTGAAACCATAACAAGGCAACAACAACAACAAAAAAAAACGGTATTCAATTGAAGGTACCCACACCCAGAGGAAGGTATGCTAAGTACTAGCATGTTGACGTCCATGATGATTCAACAAACGAATAAATCATCCTTTTGACAAAAAAAAAAATTTGGTACCCTAAAGGTAGGTGGAAGACGTTCGTTCGACCCAGGGCTGCGTTTCCTTCTCCAGAACGTTCCCGAACTGTTTGTGATGAGTACGTCTGCCGGAAAAAGGAAGCAAAAATCGGGGGGTAGCGGCCGAAATTCGCTCTGACCGAAAATGGCGCGTGGGAAATCGTTTTCGATTTAATTTCCGTCACATTATTATTATTACCACCGTGATAAATATGAAAATCGGCGTTCAAATTATATTTCGGATTAATTTTCTGCCCCAAAACCCTTGCAAAAATGCCATCGTCTCACGCCCGAACGATTCCCACCCGTTCGAATTCCCTCACGATTTTGTGCATCGACCCCCGGGGGTACTCGGTCACACCATCCGAGAGGTGTCCTCGCTCCCCGTAAAAAAGAAAAAAAGAACCCAACTCGCTCTGGTCGAAGTACAGAAACCGCTGGATGTGAACGGTGTGTGACTTATGCAGAAGACGAAGAAGAAAAACCCCCCGTTCGAAATTTGTTCCACCAAAAGAATTCAAATGCTCGTTGAAAGCGAGAAAACCTTTTTTGGGAAGCTTTGAAATTGACGTTTCACAAAAAAGGAAAATCATTTTCACTTGAGCAGTTTCCTTCTCTATGAATAATGCAAAATCCGCACTCGGATTACTCTAAATCATGTTATAATTCCTGCGTTTCTGCATTAGCGACTGTGCCACCACGCTCCCTCCATTAATAATAATAGTAGTGGTAGTAGTAGCAGCAGCAGCAGCAGCAGCAGTAGTAGTAAGCAATTCTGGAATGGCAAAGTCTTAGTTCAATTATAAATCAGCCACTTTTCAACCCTCAAACAACCCCTAACCATTTCACGAACGCTCGAAACGCATTTCCCTAAAACTCGTGAATCGCGGTCGTCAAGTTTAAAGAGTGCCAGGGTGCCCGGGTCTGAACCTGGAACCAGTTACAGGTGGAAATTGTTAACAAGACCATTCGTTCGACACCGACAACCAGGCGAAACAAAAATGAACACCCACATTAAAAGAATCGATAAAAATTAAATAGAACCGAGTCGGATGAGTTGGAATGACAACTACCAGGGATGAATTCCATTAGGGTCGAACACGTCGAACAGGAACGAGATTTCACCTTAGGACAGAGCTTAATTAACTTATCGGTAACAAGATAAGACAGAACTACCTGGTCAACACCCCCCATCTTTATTGCCCTCCGCCCCGGTTTTTATTCTGTAGTATTGTTGTCATGGAGAGAGAGAGAGAGAGAGAGAGAGAGAGAGAGAGAGAGAGAGAGAGGGGAACCTGTGGGCCAACGTGCACGAACACCACCGACCTGGTGACGGCCTTATCTGAAAAGGAAAGTGCATTCCCTGATAGGACAGAGAACATTCAATTTACTTCGATTGTATATATACATATACATACATATATATAAAACGCCATTTTTAAAATTCCAATGTGAAACTGTGAAACAACAGATAAGATAGAGAGACATAAATCACTGTTTTACAAGGCAGGTTGTTGCCTTCGAAACCTTTTCACCTGTAACAACAACAACAACGACACCAACCACGACGACGACGACGACGACGACGACGACGAGGACGACACTTCCATTAGGTACAACACGCACGTCGAGTGTTGTTGCATCCCCGAGAAAAACAACCACGACCCGGGGTCCTGGGGGTCGAGAGCAGACAACAGTCAAAAAGAAAGAAAAAAGACTCACCACGTTGACGAAATCCTGGAACGTTATGGCCGTCGTTTTCTTCTCCTGCGCTTTCTCCAGGAGTATTTCTCTCTTGTTCGAATCCACTTCGGCGACGAACTCGGGATTCATCAGGACCTGGAGAAAGTCTTCCCAGGGTATTTCGCCGAAACCCTCCGGGTCGTACTGTCGAAGAGAAATAATTTCGAATTAAAACATTGGCAGAACTGACCAGAACTCGTCTCTTCTTCTTCTTCTTCTTCGGGGTGTTGTCTCCCCGTTTGACGAAATCAAAAATGAACGGGGCTCCCGCCAAGACAGACGTTTTCTCGGGTTCGATTGGAAAATTCATATTTGAGATTTTTCCAGGCTCATTCACATGGAAATGCAAACCGTTCAAGAATGTAAAATTGATTTTGCAACGTGCTTTACCGCCTACCGCGGCACCGATGAAAACTCAACTTGTCTACTTCTGTCGAGAACTGAAATTTCTCCTTTCTTCTAATTTCATATTTTAATATTCGATCGACGGAATAAAGTGCTTTTTCACCTTCCACAGGCACATTTCACCCAACCTGGAAATGTTTTCCTCTGACCATTCACCCAATGATTGATCCTAAAGCAGAACCGTGGACTTGATCCGTTGCTTCCCGGGCGTAACCAGCCCCTTGTTCCAAGGAGACCCGACAAAATAAGTTTCTCCGATGCAGAACTTTCATCTGATTAATAAGTTTGTCCGGAAGAAAGTGGAGGACGCGACACCGAGAACACCCACCCTGGGACCCACATCCCGATTCCCGGTTTTAATTATCGTAAAATTCAGCAGGAGTGGAAACGAACGTTCTGTGAAGTGACACCAACGATCCTTTAGCCGTTATATATGCGTAAACATGAAGATACGCGTGCGTTTGTTTGTGTTACATTAGCCTCGTGAATTATACGGGGAAGAGGGGGAAAAACGTTCCTTCTTTACCTAAGTAAAAGTCAAAAAATTCAATTTAATCCGAAGAAACCTTTAATATGGAAGCCGGGCGAAGCACTCGCCGGGAGAAAACGATCTCCAGTTTTCTTCTCGATTTTCTCCTCTTCGTACATCGACATTCATTGTTCGTTTCTCCTTTTTCCTGTTCAAACAACTCAAACCGACGAAGTGCAATTCCATTACGAAAATGGTTATCGTTTTGAGTTACTCGATGTAGTGTGGGGACAAAATTAATATTACCGCGCGAACAATGGCAACTTTACTTTCGGATTCTCTGCAAAGAATGTCCTTACACGGGCTGGCAGTCACCATCAATCGGTCAGGGAAAAAAAAAATATGAAAAACAAAAGTTTCTTCTTTCTTTGTCGCGACGTCCAACCTGAAATGGCGAAGGCGACTGGTGTCGACGCGTGGAACTAAAACCATCGAGCGGAGGTAAAACAGTTTGAGTCGTTGGAAGCGCCCTCGCTCGACTTAACCCAAAACTAAAAGAAGAACAGAATTCGACCATTCCTCTTTGGTGTGTACCTGAATGTGACCCCCCCATTTTCAATGTTCCAGACGAAAAATTTATATTAAAATGAGAGTTTTGCATTCAATGAGCCTTACCCGTATCTTTAGATTACAAATACCGATCGTGGTGAAGCAATAATCAAAGAACAATGAAGATTGAATGATAGGAGTTATGATTAATTTAGGTATTTATATTATATATTATAGGATTAGTTGAGTTAAAGAGTCGATGGAAAAGCTCGTTCATGAGGCTCAGCTTTTAAGAGACGGAAAAACATGTCTTGTTTTGGGCGATGCACAAGTACTCGTTCGACAAAAATCATGCCTCTAAAAAAAACCTGGCAATTTAAAATCAGCTCGTGGGATTTAAGCAAGTCGTCAAGTAATTGAATTTCACCCACACCGAAACCTCAATCCAGAGGGTCTGCATCGACACTACACCGGCTTTACTACCGCAAGCGATTTGCATAATCGTATAATTGGTAAAGTGTCGACAAAAAACAGGAAAAACGTCAGCATCACCAAGCGATGTCTGCCCTGTCAATTCAAATTGGGAAAAAATCAATCGAATTAAAAAGGGTGCGACAAGGGCGAGGGATGAATGTGAGGGGATGACACGACAGCGGGTAGTACTCGTCCCGGGTAGTCCCTGGGATTGAAGTGCCACAGCTGGAGCGACACGTGTTGCTTTCCTTCTTTCTACGGCTGCTTAAAGTAATTGAGCCTCTTTCGTCTTCTTCCCCTGTTTTTTTTTTCTGGTTTCAGGCCAAATTAATTCTGTTTGTCGTAGGAGAAGATGGCTTGCAAAGGACACCCAACCTTCCCGTTGTCTCTCTCACTCAGAGAACGGTCAAATGGATTCGCCTGCCAACAATTTAGTAGCTCAATAAAAGACAAGTCGGGGACTATTTTTATTTTTTTTATAAATTTTGACTACAGAAATCTATGAAATTTAGGCGGTGTGCTAGACTTATTTGGGGTGGACTTATTAATACTGATTTATGTAACAATTACTCAAGAATGGGAGCTCAAAGAGACACTTCGTGTGGTGGTGCGAAATAGAGAATGAATATTTGGTAAACTATTTTTGTTCATGTTTGTAAATAGTTTTTACCACATACCTTCAGATAAGTTATAAAAATAAAATAGTAAAATAAAATGAATTCCACTATTTTCCCAATTACCCAATCAAAAATTTAACTTCTCCTTCTTAAAATCTACACAATTTCTTTTTGTACAATACAAATTAAATATAAAGCAATACATTGGTACTATTTATATATATATATGGTAGTAGTACAAATTGAAATCCTTGTTACACGGTTTCAGATGTTCTATGAGTGTTACCAAAGACGATAAATTAACATTAATCATCTACCTGTGGAAATTAATGCGGGTATATATACTCTACGATTTCTATTATAATCCGATGCTACACTATTAATCGAATGATTTCTCTTCTGGTGAACAAGCGAATCTTCGACTACTATTTATCCGTTACTTATGGATGAAGGACCCCTCGATCTAACTGAAAATTTGACTGTCGTAAAATTTTAAAACTTTTATTTGTCCTTCCGTCTTGAAAAGGATTACTCAAACTATTGCGAAACTTAACTTTAATCCTTGTGAACTCTGCTACATAAGAACGAATTCGTTAGAGACACGTTTCAAAATACATTTTATATATAGGGACAGTGGCACTGTATAACTGCAGAATAGAAGGATTTTGGATAAATAAAATTACATTAGGAAGACTTAACGGGACAATGGGTAGAGAAGTTCAAACGCAGAAGTAGTTCAATAAATAACTCTGGCATCGTAGAGGTACTTAATTACTACAAGGTGTACCAATTAGCAACAATAAGAAGTCATCAATTACTTAATTAGTAGTAAACTTAATAGCAGCAAATAATAGTCAGGGAGTACTTAAGCGGGGATTCTTTGTGTGCAGTGAAACTCGATGCTTTGACCAATAATCAGAGTTAATTATTAGAAGATATCTTCATGTCGTTTAGACATTTACAGGGATTTCTACTTATTCAGGTACACAAAGGGTGTTCTGTGGGTGTTCCGACAAGGTAAAATCACCTCGCAGCAAGCGTAAAAATGAAAAGAAAATCTCTTCGACTCGACAGAAACACAATGTCAGATGTTTCGCACGCCACAACACATCTCATGTTATTAAAATTTAAATTGACTTCATTAAATATGAGTCTGGTGAAATTTCCCAAGCGTTTTCTTAATTATGTCTTCCCTCGTCAAGTCACAGCGACACAATAAGTTTTGAATTCTACTTTTATAATTTGGAATTCATGATCAATTAAATTGAAATGGACCGGGTTTCCATGCGTGTGTCTGCGTGTGTGTGTGTGTGTGTGTGTGTGTGTGTGTGTGTGTGTGTGTGTGTGTGGGTCCGCGCACTCCACTGGTGTCCTAATTCTGTGACAATTCTAGCCTTGAGCTGTTTATTTGTACTTTTCAGAAAGATTAAGCCTTCATCACAGAGACAAAGACAGCGAGAAGAAGAAAACAGACGAACGGACAGCACAACAGGAGGGTGGGAGAGTTCGACTTACATTTAGAGAGAAAGAGCAAGGCTTCATAGACGCAACAGAGTACTCGTACCAAACACTGAGATAAAAGCCAGCCACACCGAAGAACTTCGCTGACAAAATCCTACTACAAGCAGCCATTTCTAGAGTACAATACAAATTTACCACTATTTACTTTAATACTATCGTTAATAAATATAGAAATCTATTACACCACATTACAAACACAAAATTACATATTTTTTTGTAATAAAGGAAGAACACAACAGCTTAAATATGTTAAAATGACTTTGCATGGCTGTAATACAAATACCATCCGGAGGGAATGACAATAAAACCTAAGGCAAAATTACAGCTTTCGGCCAGGGAAAGAAGCAGAAGAATTCCGCCATCAATTACTAAAACTTGTCCAATGAGAGCGAGAGAGATGGAAAAGGGAGAAAAAAATTAAATTCCTACTGGAAAGGTTAACGCTTGGTACTGACCTTACATTCTACATTATAATATTAAAAATAACGGAGGACTCCTTGTAAACGAGAGAAACGACTAAAAAAAGGCAAAAAAAAAATATGCTTCGAGAACCGAGTGCCATGAGTTACAGCGTTAGAGTATATAATAGAATTATCCCAGGTCCATATAAATTACTCAAACTTCCTCTCCATTTCCGGATTTGAAGAAAAAAGAAGATTTATTTTGTGCTCTACTTCCCAACTTTCTTTTGTTTCAGCCCCAAAATGTCTCATCTCGAGGATTCAAAGCAGGTACACTTGTGAGTACCTTCGAACTGGAGACTCAAACCGAAACTCCACAGTATTTTAAGCGCCGTGGGCTCTTAAAATTAGACAGGAACTTTAAAAAGCATAAATATGTATACTACTATAATATGTATTAATATGTAAAATATAGTACGCCCTCATTGTACCGTGAGATCATACGAGAGGACTTTATATTTTGGGTAGGGTCTTATTCTAATTTGTATATAATCAGGCAACATGGCTGATGAAAGAGGCTGTAGGTGTTCCACGGTTTTCACAGTTTTCTTTATAAACTTTCATTACGTTATACGGGTCAGATAACTGATAAGAAACAACCTCAAAATATATAAATTCGATTTTATAAATACCGAAATTAAGAACAGTTTAATTCGTATATAACGTCTCAACCTAGAAGGAGCAGTTAAAGTAATGGATATATTTTTAATCTGGGAATATTGTCGGAATCAGACGCAGGTCGAACTATTTTTAAATCATTCTATAGATATTATGGTTAAATATAAATACTTCAGGTGTCGTTTTCTTTCCTGCTCAAATTACCTGACCCATTTTGAAATTCTAGAAAACGATACTTGTTTTTGGCGAGACGAAAAAGTCACGTTGACCAGGTTCTAGTTCGATCTAACAAAAACTCTCGTACGTCTTCTTATTAATAACACGCATTCCATTCAAATTCTTTACCCGATACGTTCAATATTATTAAAGAATTAATTAATATATAATAAAAGCGAACTAAAAACGTATGGTACTCGACCCGAATTCGAGTTCATCAAACTCTTCCCAGGAACCAAAGGAACCCGTTAACGCCCTGGTTACGTCTGCAAGGCCGTTCAAAACCGCAATTTCGGGTCAAACACCCGGTCCCGTCTTCTTGCCGAATTCATTTCGGACCTCGTTTCCTACTAGACAAGATAGAATCCGCTACATTTCTATTTATTCTCAGGTGAGACTTACTATAAATTAATAAATAAATGCTCGATTCGGATGATATCCACGCCCGAATTAATTTCTTTTATTCCACGGGACGACAAGTTTAATTTACTTTTCAATTCAAAAAAAAAAAAAAATGCGGGAAAAAGAAGCGAAAATGTTTGTCTCGACCCATTACCTATTATGTAAATGACTAAAATAAAAATAATGAATATTTATTCATTCACGAAATCAAAATGGCATCCTCTTCCCGGGCAGTCGAGATTGGAGTTAACGTAAAACACAACAAACGTTCTAAACCACTTGACGGTAAACATTCGAATGTCCATGAATGACGCACACGACGACCAGACACGGTGTACGATTTCGACAATTCGATGCCCAGTCGATTGAGAAAGACGAAAGGCAATCAAAAAGCAGTTTTTCGTTCGCGGAAAGTTTCGCACTCGTCGCGAGGACGAGAAACAAGGAGAAGAATAAGACGTTCAAAGTTTTACACGGCAGAAGGATTTCGAGTGCAAACAGAAATAGTGAAGTGTCACCAAAGACAAATAAGACAAGAAAAATAAGAGAATATTAATTGCGTTGAGAGGAAGTAACATAAAGAGCAACTCGCCACAAAGGAGAAGTAGTCAACTGTTTACAAAACGTACGTATCAGGGTATATAGGGAATTACATGGAGAACGCCAAGTTAAACGAACGGTACTTTGCACCGAACAAAAGACACTTGGTTTGCACAATGGCTGACGCGTCCTTATGTGGGAAGTCGGGGTACTTTCTCGGCACCAACAGCAACGTCTGTTCCACTGATCTACTAGTGGACGCCTCGTAAACCTCACTCTGGAGTGCCCGTCAACTTCCGAGTTAGTCAGGTTGCCCACCAACATTGTCAAAACTCCGAGTCGAAATCGTACAGGAACCATTTTACATTTCCCCCAGGATTCGACACTCTCGCATTCAGATCACGATCAAGGACAACATCTAACTTTGTAGAACAGCCTTCGGAGCGATCCCACAGGTGAATTTTACAAAACAATGGCCAGCAGACGCATAAAGGGAAATCAAAAGCATCGACCACGCCCGCAAATTCAACCGAAAATCACGTCAGTTTTTCCAAGGAGGGTTACTTTTCCTTAATTTTTTTTTTGGGGGGGGTGTCTAAACCTCTGTTCGGTTCAAAAGGAAAGCTTAAACATGAGGAGAATGATTAGTGTGGAGCTTATGCGTCGATACGAGAAAGTTTTTATCATATCCTTTAATTTTTATTAAAATTTGTGTACATCACAAAAAGAACTTCCCAGGTATCACAGGGTTCAAACAAAAATCTCCTGACCATGCGAAAGGTACATTTACTAGTAAATCTACTAGAAAACTTTAGGTTAACTACATGAATCCAAAAATATATCCTGTCTGGAAAATAATTATCTGTGAAGTAACCTTAATAATAAACATAATGATAACCGTGGCCACCATGTTAGTTTAGGTTTAATCTCTTCGTCTCCTACATAAGAAAAATCATTCAAAATAAACGAACGGATTCGATTCCTTCAGCCAGACGACAGGTACTGTTACCTACCTAGCTAGGACTCATTTGATTAATTTGTCTGGACAACTAGAGCAGACACCCCGACTTCAGCTTGCCCGCCAACAAAAAAAAAATCAAACATAACCTCGTTTCTCGAGAGCTTTGACTCAAGTCCGACTTGGTAGTGTGGTAGCTCAGGTGAAAAATTTGAGTGGCCAGGTAACCGTGATGAGCAGGTGTAAATAAAAGAAAGTTAAGCGTACCTCCTCCACGTCTCCTGCCTCACACAAGACAAGAGGGAGACATCGAGAGACAGGGAGAGAATCATCCGCTTTCAACGCTCATGCACACGTGTATGTAGACGTGCGTGTTCGTCGTACACGGATGAACCGTGGTTCTGTTGTATAAACAAAATTTCAAAGCTCGCAAAAGAGAAATTTTTCAACGGAAATCCGTCAATTAAAACACACTAAGCAGCTTCAAAATGATGATTTTCCAGAGAAACGGATCGCACTTTCGGGGGCAAAAAAAAAAAGGTGGGGAGCCGGGTAGTGGGACTGGTTTACCCTTATCGGTGGGAAATGGATTAGGGATGCTGGAAAGAGTCCACGGTCAAAGAATTCAAAAAGGGATGAAACTGGCCATTCATTATGAGGCGTAAAATATTCATTAGAAAAATTAAATACGAAAATAACAAAATTTTAATTCGACATTTTTTTTTCCTCGTCGTGGCAGCAGCCTCGTGCCTCGCGGCGTCTAACATGACTTAAATGGAAAATGAAAAATAATTTTCCGCGTGGAAATAATGTTATTCGAGTATTCTCCTTGAAATTTTTTAACTCCATATTTTATTTCGGAGTTGTTCAACAAGAAGTTTTCAACAACAACGAAAAAAAAATGATATTGTGAATTCTTCAATTAAACCGTACGTCGAACCTTTCGCGAGGAAGGAAAAATGTGAGAGTGAGACACAACTCGTGCCCCCCCCCCCAACTTAGAAAGCAATATTAGTATAATAATAATAATAATAATAATAATAATAAAATTATTGTAGCGTATTGTAGAAATTGTACAATCAGGTATAATTACATCGTAGCAAGCAAGCAATGTAATCGTAACGTAACGGCCGTTCAAAGAAAGGAAACTTTGCATGGGCGTCGGGGGTTGAAAATTAATTCTGACACTGCAGATGTTATTTTTTTTTTAAATTACGCTCATCTCGAATGGTTTAATAATTCATTCGAATCAAAAGCGCGTGCTATAAATTAAATTTCTCGGTTCTCTCGCGCAGTAAATGACCTGTGACAAGTGCCGGAAATTTAAGCAAAACACAGACCAATCCGTGAGACGACACGAAGCAGAACATTTTCTGCGATGACCTGATAATTTTGCCACATCACTGCAGGTTTTGTCTTTGTCCCCGTCGTCTGATACGTAAGAATCGACAAACATGTCATTTATATGTGTTACATGACCGAAACCAGAGTGTCAGGGGTGTTAAACACCAGGAGATGAGGTGAGAGCATTCCCTGCACACACACACACACACACACACACACACACACACGCACGCCACAGAACTATATTTCAACAGGAGATAAGTGGGAAAAATTCTTTGTCAGAACGTGACTTGCCAAAGGTTGTATTAGGTCTCTGCCGGTAAAAAAAAAGAAAAGCAATCTCCCTCAACGGCCTCACCAACCTGAATTATCGTACGGGAATTTTAAAGGGGGAAAAATGCGAGTGAATGACATTTAATTTAAGGTGTAATATAAAACGGCAAATTGGAATGGAGAAAAGGAACACGGCCCCCATTCTGCGTCGAAAATAAACCAAGTAAATATCGCAGACTTATACGTAGATGAGATCATTCGATCTAGGGGTAGATGACATTACGACAAAGTGAAATTTTTAAGGGATGACTCGTTACGCAAGTAAGTAGCGAGAGACTTTCACTTTCGAACAAGCGACACCAACTCCCATTCCCTCCATTAAAAACCACAGTTTTTCCACTTGGGTGTTTTCCGACCTGAATGAGAAACTGGAGGAACACGTTCGTAACATAAACTTTCCCGCTGTGTTTCCTCTGTTAATCCAGTTCGGGTCGTCTAAAGTTCCTTTTCCAAACAATCCCGAAATTCACCTCTGAAACTAACCCCCTTCCCTCCGTCTGTTAATTATCAATGAAAACTTTTTAATTACTTCATTCGTGAGCCTTTCGATAATATATGGCGAGGTGGTCCGTTTTGAAATATTTTTAATCACATCAGGACAAAAAGTGTGGAAAACCGACGAGAAGGGACTCGCTGGAAATTGCGAAAAGGCAAAATTTATGGAGAAACTCGAACTTTCTGGGGGACCCGAGCACAAGACGAAGATGAAGTGGAAAGATTGTCGGACTGGTCCTTCAAGAGAGAGAGAGAGAGAGAGAGAGAGAGAGATTACTGATTGATTGTATTTGTTCAAGTGGCACTTTGCATAATTGGGAAAGTCGTAAAGTGCACTCTGTGAAGAAACCTTCTTCTGCAATGGTCAAACCTAACCTCATTTCTATTTCCAAAATCAATCGTTTCTAACTTGTACCGACCGTTGGCCATTGTTCGGTAGGAAGTTTGTCTGGTGAGGGGCAGGTGGAATTGGTCGAAACAAGACCGGGAGAAATAGTTAAGCTGATAAAAACCCTATAAATTTTCCGTCCTCTCTGCGGGGTTCCGAGCTCGCCCGCCCCCCCAAAAAAAACCCCGAAAACAACTTAATAAGAACAAAAGAACGTAATCTTTAAGCAGAAATAGTAGAGGCAAAAAAAAAACAACAACTACTTCAATCCGCCGCTAAGCAAACTGTATTAATTCCGGGATGAAAACTCTGGAAGGGATGAAAAAATCTCCGCGTCTTTCCCACTTCTTGGAAAGCTCCGGGCTTTATTAAAAAAGTAAATAAACAGACAATAAAAACTCATTTCGCTGCTCGAGGCCATATTAAAAACAGATTTTGTAATGCTAAAAAGGAGAAAGGAGTTCTCCTTAACGACTGACGGAAAGGTAGCGAAACTACACCGGGGGTAGTTGCATCGAGTGAGAAACGAAACGATCGACGGGGGTATACAACGGGAAAGAAAACAAAAATTCTTTACCTTGTCGAAAAGAAGCCGCCATTTCTGAAACGAGCAGAAAATACAAAAATCAATTAATAAATACATCATCAATTGAATTTCGGGGGGAAATGGCAAAATAATGGCAGGTTCATCCCTCCGCCGAATCCGTCACCCGTCGGGGGGGTCTTTGAAATTCATTTGCATCCTATTGAAAAGGTCAAGGTAAAGATTGAAGGATCGGTTTCCCCCTGAGATCTTGATGAATTTTCCGATCAACTTACATCGTTCAATAGCTCTCGTCTCAATTCGGATTCGTCGATATCCGAAGTTGTCTCTGGCGGATCTCCGTCGTGGAATCCGGAGTCGACGGTTCCCAAAGTGCCGCCACCACCTCGGCTCACCGGCGAAGAACCCATTCTCCTCTGAATAAGAGACATGAACTGGAAGAATAAGTCGTCGACGGGCTCATCACAGTGGATTCTTCAACGGGAACCACCTCACTCCTGCACCACTCGCACGCGAATCCGATGATGATGGACCCCTGCGAAAGAGTTCACACCGAAATTAGTCACGTTGAATTACCTACGTGGAGAATTAACACAACACCAAGTGAATCTTTTTACTTAAGCAGAAGGATACGAATTACAATAAGCCCAAGACACGCCATTGTCTTGTCTTCACGGGTCTCAGACTCTTCACTGACTACCCGAAAATTCGGGTGTGACGTCATTGTCCGCCCTCTAAAACTGTTGCATCCCATTTGCCAAAAACTAGTTTTCACGGGCCATTAAATCCGGTCACGTTTCCATACACGTAACGGAGCATTTAAAACTATCAATGCTCTACGTACAACAACCGCAGACCAAAAAATAGTGTTCTCTCCCGAGAATGAAAGTGTAAATAAAAAATACACCGAGCAAACCAAAATTTGGCGTCTCTTCGCTTATGTAAGTAAATACATAAATAAGACACGTTTGGTTTATCGATCGATAACGTTTGATTACTTTAAAAAGCATTTGGGTTCGTCGACGTCGACGTAAGTTGTGCGAAGTGTATTGTTCGTGTAATTAGACGTTATTCAGTGACCAACAAATGCAGAATGAATCAATAAAGGAAACAAAATCGACTAAAGCCCCTAACGAAAAGGATCGCGTACGAATTCTGAAAACAGCCGTGGTGTTCAAAGCGTTACATAAACCTATCAGAGTCGATAGATGATGTAGTGCCCAGAAAGTAAGCTTCACTCGAATTTTATTAATATGTTAAACAGTACCAAGAGCTACCGGAGGATACACTAAAGGACAGAGGACACGACGACCTTTTGCAAAAATTAATTACTGAACTTTCAAAAGAGAGTAGCACTGCTTTTCCCAAAACTATTTTCTCTAACTACTCTGCCTGTCTTACAAGAACCCTGTAAAAAAAAAAACTACAAGTCGATGAATCGAATTGCTTTACTCCTGGAGTAAAGTGGAGTTGTTTCATCCCCTAACCGAAGGGAGAGCAGAAAATTTCACGACGGGGAACACGTAAATTACGCGCGTCCGCCATTTTCATCCCCCGCGTGATTCGTTTCCACCCTGCGTCTGCGTGCGTACGTGAAATTTTGTACTTTCGTTCCGTGCAGCGAGTTCACGTTAAGTCGTGTAAATCTTGGATGCTTGGGGTAGGTCCACTCACGGTTTTCATAATTCCTCTCGGTACGAAAACGCATGGAAAATTCTTGACTACGTGCAATCGGGTAAAATAAGGGTTACGAACTTTCCGTAGGGGTGGAAAAGACGTGACTCAACCGCCCCAGCGACCGTACTTGCCTTTTTCGACTTAATTTCTATCAACTCATTTACGTTACTTCGTCTCCATTGCAAAGTTATTTATTCCCATTTGAGAGGAGTCTACGGTTTCCGCTACAGCAGGGCTACAGCCAGGGTAAACAATTCGGAATGGCGGAGTTCTCACGTGTCAGGTCGACCACCCGAAAATACCTTTTTCTCCTTCATTTTCGCTGTATTTTCAACTGTTGTGGTCACGTAGGCCATTAGGTCTAACTTAACCTTCCTCAGTTTCCCTTAACCCATCATCCCTTTCACCCCTTTCTCCTTTCACCCTTACTCTTGCCTATGCAAGTTTCATACTGATCTTATTTATGTCGCACAACCGCTTCTAGGGCGCTCCTTGTACAAGGAGAGAGAGAGAGAGAGAGAGAGAGATACATAATGACGAAATATGTTTTGAAATATTTAAATATATACTTTAATAAAGTTAATGTATCCTGTTTTGAGTTTAAGGTTTCTTCTCTCTGCTGAGTCATAACGTCCAAAAAGTATGTGGCACTTATGTGACTTCTGCCATCGGCTTCGCGACTAACAACAGGGTTCACTTAAAAATAAGTAAAACTTACGGCAGACAATTCTCCACTTGACGTATTGGAATCAGTCGTTTTAAGAGATTTAAAAAGTGCAAACACAGAGGTTTATTTGTTTCAATAAATTTAGTTGAATTCTTCTTCTTCTTCTTCTTCTACTTTTACTTCTTCTTCCTTTGAGACCACTCGACTCGACTTTTACAACTTTCAAGTCTATTTGTTAACGACAAAAAACCATTGAAATTTTAAAAGGAATTCGAAGTTCTTGTGAAAATTTCAATTTCAAATTTTTCAAAAGAAGTTTTAATATGATTAATTGTTGCAACCACGTCAATCTTCTTCTTTTTCCACGTCTTCTTCCGCTTCTCCGCGTACGGCTCCTCCGTTAAACGAAGGTTAATTTCTCAATGTCGATAATGGTAAATCCGAAATTTTGTAAATTGCGAGGTCGAAATGTTAACTTGTCTTCCGAGCGAAGCAATAATTTTTCCACGAGATTTTCAGACCGGGAAAACGTCGAGGAGGAAGCGTCTCCTGATAAGGGATAATAGCTTTCGTCATTAGAAATGTTCTATTTAATATTGATCGTGTTTAGAATATGGTTACAGATGTAAGGGATATCACGGACATCATGCGTACACATCTCATCCACTCCTATTGTCTGCCGCACGTCAAATATACGCTGACTTTTTAGAAATACCATTCTCACATGTTTTACTTTATAATACAATACTATAAAGCAGTCGAGTTAATGTTACATCGACCGAGAACTACACGATGCCGCTCATTTTCTGACTTCTTGTACATATTTGTCGCGTGAATTAGACAATGACATAAAGACATACAGAAAAATATATACTTATTGCGCATAAGAAGTTCACATTCTCCGAACCATTAAGTTAATTTCAATGGATCACACTCTTCTTCATGAAATTACTTAATTCGTTACTTATGGCACAAATTAATTCACATACGTGAGACTTATGGCGTGCTCGCAAACAGCAGTACCGCTTCTGTTTTCAATGATGTTATCCTTTCCGGATATTTATGTAAGGACTTACATTTTTCGAACTCTGTAACCTTAGAGGTTACCTTCTGATGTAACTAATCAGGTTCTGCATTAGCAGACGAGCAATACGTCTTCGGCACTGAATCCGAGTCGAGAGTAGTGTAATCTCGCAAACAAAAAGGAGAATTTTTCATGATAAAAGTGCAACTTCTGCATCCAAAAGAAACCATGCTGATATAAATGGTATCGATTTCTCAATTCACCCCTAGCGTAAAATGGGGTTGATATTTTCTAGTATTTTCAAAAGGCTTTCTCTCTCTCTCTCTCGTCTTACGCACCAGTCCACTCCTCAACTTGTCTGATTTTCCTCCGTCTCTCCCTCTTTTTCTCTCTTTACCAAACTTCTTCCGACGGAAGATCGAAACTATTTTTCTCGTGTCTGGACAGACAATCTTCACATTCTTCCACATTCCAAACGGTTCCGACACAAGGACAATATTGAATAAAGCTCTGATAAAAATAACCGAGCAAAGGGTTCGACAACTTGTCACCGATTTCGCATTCCAAGTGAACTTCGTGCACAAAAAACGCAAAAAACCACCCGTTTATTCTGCAGATAAATTAACCACCGGACTACGGGAAAGTTAATAAAAAACAAAAGTAAGTAACCAGTGTCGTATACAAGAATAAATGAAAAGCTCGCGAAGGTATAAACAATGAAACGTTCAGAGGACAACTACTCTAGGAATAAAAGGGAAAAAGCCCAGGCCTGACCAAAAGGCCTGGATTACTGGACGGGCTGAATGAGCTTGGATTAAATAAGTGCATGTTGTTCATTAAGTGGAGAAAAAAAGGCGTTATTTTGTGTCACGATGGTGGTCAAACGACAATTATCTACATAACCGAATGACCAGGAGGTGTACTAAACACTACACTGTTAAACAGCTACATCTAGTTGCTTACAGTAGTTGTCCTCCTCACATCCACTCAAAGTTCCTGTCGGTAGTATACTTCTCTGGGATTTCAATTGAGGTGATGATCTCCTTGTCCACGAGGCACCCGCCCGAGGTTTTCAACTAATGAAAAACCGTAATATTTTACTGTTGCACGAAACCTATGAAAGAGCCACTGTGTAAGGAGGTCTCGCAGTTACTTCATTTCCGTCTGACGCATAAAATATACTTATGACTTCCACACCAACCTAAGTTCGACCAAGAGCTTAACACCTACTCAAATAACCTGTTTAATTTCAGGGCAAGGGAAAAAATTAATAAGTTTGAGGTTCAAGTTTTTGACAAGCGAGTCAAAACTTTAATAGAATTTTTTAATAGCATTAATAAACCAATAATTTGTGACTCAAGTTTTTAAAAGTGTACGGAATTCATTTTAAAAAATCACCACTGTCAATTGTCGATTAATAAAGTCGCATTCATTACGCGTGATAATACATATCAATAGAATACATTTCCAAATTCACTCGCAAGTGTATTCGATCAATTTTTGCTGGTCGAGAGGTAAAACCTTCGTTTCCCCTTCCAAATTAATTTGAAACTCAATAATTCAGTCATTTTTCGTTCATTAATTACCGTTGTTGGGGTTAATTTTTAACAACCCTGTAACCGGATACTGATAATGATAAGGGAAAAAGCTCAAACCAGTGCCCTCCTCCGATTACCGAAGATGATTTTTTTGACCGATCTGATTGAACGTTATTAGAATTTTGAATCGACCAGGAGACCGATGATGATCTCTCTCTCTCTCTCTCTCTCCCTTTCACCTGAGTTGTTGGAACTTCGTTCGGAA
Source organism: Polyplax serrata (assembly GCA_037055365.1). Taxonomy (NCBI): domain Eukaryota; kingdom Metazoa; phylum Arthropoda; class Insecta; order Psocodea; family Polyplacidae; genus Polyplax; species Polyplax serrata. The sequence continues at coordinate 7,384,531 of JAWJWE010000002.1, read as the reverse complement.
AGCTTTTCACACCTTTTAGATTGCTCAGGTGTGTTAATTGAATTTTATCAAGCTATTTTAATCGAATTCACCAACTAATTAAAACTTGGACTCGAGTATATTCGTTCCCGTTTAAGGTTTAAACGTTCGTGAAGAAAAAAAAAACTCGATAGAAGCCCGAGTAGGTTGCTCCTTTTGGCGGTTGACGGACTGGCAGAGGACTTTCCGAGTTGAGGTGATTTTTCATCAAAAGCCCCGGTTGTGGTGGTCTGACTTTGACAATTCAAACAAGTCGAACGGCAACCTATTGATACCAACCGATTCATCAATTAATAGGTCGTATTTTACAGCCGGAAGAAGAATGTTCCGCATTTATTTCTCATAGGAGAAGACAAAAACCACCGAATGTAGAAAAATATACGCGAACTGGTACAACAGGAACACCAACAACAGCAACAGTGACTACACCTAATCTCTACAACTTGAAAAACAATTTCCTGACTCATGTATTACAACAATATTAATCGTGTAATTAATAGTATCGAAATGAAGAGATCAATACTGCGATTCTCGACTCGGTCTCGGTGATCGATCATCGACGAGATCACAACATTTGAATTGTAAATGTTTCGCGCGACTTTTAAAGAGTTTTCTTAACAAAATTAAAAGGTCTGCAACAACTCTCGGCGTAACAATACAAACTAATTTTTCCGTGAGGACGGAAGGACGGAAGGTTACCCTTTCGACACGAGCCGAACACATCCAACTCGTTTCGGTTCTAAACTTTTATTAGAAGTGTACGACCAGGTTCGACACGACGGAAAATGACTCGTGCACACAATCGAACCTTTTTGTTTCGGGACGGAAAATTCAGTCTGACACCCTTGAAGGATACGTAACAAACCCACGGGGGTAACCTTATTTTCATCAATTCCCATTGTTCTCTCGGAGTGAACACTCTAAAACACATACAATTTCCTTATCCGTGGAAAATCCTCGGCTGACCGGAGCAAACAACGGCGCACCGAGTTAGACCGGACTCGAAACTATTTATTTTTGTTTAAAAAACGACATTTTTATTCATTCAGTCAGAAGTAAATTAATAGAAGATCCCCCGGGGGAGGGGAGCGAGAGAGAGAGAGAGAGAGGGGGGGATATACACAAAAGAAAAAGCGTTTTCATTTGTAATTTAAAATGAACTCCTAAGTAATAGAAAGCTTTTCGGAGATTAAAACATTATTTAACTTCAAAGTGATTTCGACTCGTTGGAAAATTTCGGGTTTCCTACTACAAGAAATGCTTCCACATGCCTGAGACGATCCCGGGAACCTCCATCGCCCCCTCAAAAACTTATGTAAATTTCTATGTATTTCTCTCCTGCTAAAATACCACGGGCCCCCGACAATACGAAAACCAACACGTTCCCGGCCATGGTCAAAATGAAATTTATAGTTTCAAAAGACTACGCGACTATGAAATGGACGTGTATACATAATTCCGCGCTCTAGTATCTCATCCCTTGGCAAACATCTATTATCTAGGCAAAATAAATATTCCCTAGTTTTCTGCTGAGATTTTCATTAAATTTTCGACACGTTGGCCTTTCACACATTTTAAAATAGAAATATTTCCCGATGCGAGTGCGTGGAAATGCCATTTTTTTTTTATTCTACCTCCTCGTGGAAAGTTGTGAACCTTCCTCGTCTATTAGACAAAATTCTACGCGGGATATTCAATAAGATTCCATCCTGTTTGTATTCTCTCGGTCGTCTGAAGAAGAAGCTTTCCTCTTTGTTTTTGTAAATAACTTGTTCTCTCTCCCCATTCCCTCCGGGCCTAAAATTTAAGCCTGGATTTAAAATTCGCCTAGGTTTACAACACCACGTTGTCTCTAGACGGTGCCAGGCACATCGACCAGGAGACTCTTCTTCGACACCGAGTTTTTGGAGAAAATAACAATGCGATTTTTGAAAATGTGAACGCAAAGTTTACTTATTCAATTACGTAGAAACCTCCGGTAATTCGTTACGTCGTAACATCAACCTTTTTCTTCTTTTTCCCACACTCTCAACTTTTTTTTCCCAATTTTTTCCCGATCCATTTACCTTTGATTAATCCGAAGAATATTGACTTGTTGCTTCGATTTGACAATCGGAAATTAATGTTTTCTTACATCGAACATGATTTATTGACTCCGTGATTGATGACATAAGAAAATACGCGAGTAGTACTTTATGGCTGAGGATTTTGCGAATCTTTAACAATCATCCAGACAATAAAAATTTGAATTTTACGCATTAGTTACATTCTAGTCGGGCTCCCGTAATAGAGAACTACTTCTAGGAAAAGTAATATATCGTGTATCGAAAGTCGAGGAGCACGACGAACTTAATTTTATAAAATTGTGAAATTATGTATAGAAAAATTGGTTTGCAGTTGAGTTAGATTAATGTCGTTTCTGGTGGTAAACTCTTATGTATGTGACAACTAATGTAAACTCTGACCACCTGAAATTTTATTAGTACAAGACATTGTAATGTAAAACCAGGTAACAGTACCACATTCCTCATTGAAACATAGAAAACAAGTATCATTCGCAATATGTTATGTTACGCGAAGAGCACGAAAATAAATTCGACAGAAATCATTTAATAAGTGGAATGAAAAAAAATACAAAAATAAATAAGACCGTACTCGAAAAAATAACAAAAAAAAAAAAATTTTAGTAATATGTGTAAACCAATTCAGGTTTTTCTGGTCCGTAAAAAGTAAGTAAACACAACATAAAGTCGTCGTCTGAAGAAAAACATACATTCTACCTTCTCTTACATCACAAATTATTACTGTTTGCTTGGTTATGAAAAGATAAAATCGACAATATAGTAAGCAATCGTTGTGCATGTAATTGCTAACCAACGTAAACGGTTTATATCCTGCCCTTTGAACCTTCAGTTTTTTTTTGTATTCCAAGCATTCCGTCGTCTTCTTCTGCTTCTCTCTCTCTTTGCTCGTTTTCAAAACATCTGCCCAACCTTTACGCCTCTCTCATATTACTCCCCATCACATGGTATTTTCACTTCTTTCTCCATTGTTCGAACCATAACAATTCGCGAGATATTAAAACAAAACACTCGGCGATGCAACGGAAAATTCTCACCTCCTTCCACTTCCTTCGTCTTACAAACTTATTTTGTTTTTCCAAAAATATTTTCCTTTCCAGCAGCATCCCTCACACCATTTCGAGCCAGAGGCAACGTCGGTTTCTCGAGAACATTAGAAATCAATTAAATTATTCTGGCTTGAAAGTTTTATTGAGTAATTCTCAACGACTAATTGATGGTTATACAATCCTCTTATGTTTGGCCGCATCGTATTCAACATAAATATCCAGCAACTGTATATATATAATACATATAATATATACATTACACCTCGGTCACGCCAGCCAATAAACTAAATTAAATTCCTTGAGTGTTATGAGGGCAAGGGACAAAGGCACCTGTCCAGTCGATAAAATGCAAGGAAACATGGAAAGTATAAAAATTCTATCCGAGCACCACAGGAGCGATTCAAGGAAACCTCACAAAATCTGCTAAAATATAGTTAAACACCTTTGATACGAAAGTAATTTCAAAGTATTTGGTACGTGGCAGAGCATAACAACTCGCTAAATAGGTGAAGGGACCGGAACCGCCCGTGTTTCCCTGGACGCGATCTTCGGTAGTTTGCAAAAGTAGTGCACTGTCAAAGAAAAGTAGAACACCGGTGTGTGCACCTCAAGTCCGTGGTTTTCCCCGAAACGTTTCGTTTACTTTCGAAGAGACTGGGGGAAGAAGAAATCGATTTATGAAACATATCAATGGTGGAATGATCGGAGGAGAGACCGTATGACCGAAGTCAACATTTACGCCGCGAGGAACTGTCGAAGGGTAAAGGGACGAACTCACCCTTAACCGTGGGTTGATTTTTTTACATTAGGATTCACCCCAGCTATCCGTGTGCGAAGTAAACGCGCATTTCCGATAAAAACAAACAAAGTGCGTGAAAACACGCAAAATGGCACTAGGAGGACATCAGGTGAGACGTTTTACTTCATTAACCTGGGAAGAGTAACTACTCCTTGTAAACAGTCACTCGACACTGTCACCAGGACAATGTGACGACCATGCCATGCAACTCTTCTATAACCAACTCCTTTATTTTTTATGAAACACATCACTTGCAACGATATTTTATGTTTTCCCTCGTCATTAATTTATTCTTTCGTTACGTCTTACATTTACAACTTAAATACGTCACCTATAATTGAGACCCTCTTAAATTTAATATAAAATCGTTTTTTTTTTATCCACGTGAACAATAGTCTCCGGGCGCCATGTCGCATTCTCTCAGAGTATTATTAACAAAGTTTATTTTTATTAATTTTCACGTGCATGTGGACGCAATTCATGAATGGAAATTTTTCGTCGAGGAACTCTGTCTTACCGGTGTCTTTATCAGATCACTCGGCCCGAAGATGGTTCTTCACCTGGAATGCACCTGTACTGCGGTACCACAGAAGAACACGGGTGAGCAGAAGTAGAAAGGTGTGAAGAAGACGAGTTGTGCAAACCGGGTTATGAAAGCCGGTAAAATAAATCTTAACAGCGGTACTTGTTTAAGAAATAAATAATGAATTAGTGATACCTGAACAATCAGTTTGATTTCTTCCGGATCGTCATGATGTCGTCGTCGAATCCTCTCTGATTGACCGAGAGCTGAGCTCCGCTTCTGTCAGTTAATCAATGATTTCAACGTACGATTTCGGTTCCATTGATAAAATAATTCGTCCACGTTTGATTTGACCCGGCGAATTTTTCAGGCTCCTTCACGACACTTTATTTCACGATTCACGGCTCATTGAGCAAAACAAAAATGTCGTTACAGTTACAGAGTGAGTTCACCTAAATATGGAGAAGGCTAGTCTTGGAAAAAACGAAACGAAAACGCGTCGTGGCCAAAAGACACCGGAAATTGGATTTTTCATTTCGTTTCATCAGTTTTTTAACCGAATGTTCTCTGTCGGAGTTCACGTGGGTCCTGGCGTATTTTCTTCTGTCTGGAAAACGGAAACGCACACACGCACACGCACAGAGACAGACAGAGAGAGAGAGAGATGGGAAGAAAAACCGATTCTCGAGATTTGACAGATGAGAAAAGAAGCGAAAAACGGCACGTAAACTTCGTGCAAACTGCACTTCCACTGGCCCGCTAACTTTCGCTACCGCAGAATCCTCGTTGTACGGAGGCTGCGCCTCCAAGCGGCCATTTCTCGTTTCCGCCGTTAGAAACGTGTTGCGGATGTGAACTCGAACATCCGCTTGTGCCTAAATTACTTCTTTTTCTTTTGAATTATGAAATGCAATCCGTCCTTTGCAGTACAATTCCCTGTCCGCCCGTGTGTATAACGTGAATCAGTAATAAAATTTTCGGTTATTAACCACGCAGAGGACGGCAAAAAAATTCGTGGGGTCAGCCACGTACACCGCTAGACGTTCGAAAATTCACTTCGCATTGCATTATTTTAACCGGTGCTCAGTAGGACAGTTCGTGTTGTATTCAAGAACTAAATAAAAGGGATGTTCACTACAAAACAATATGGAAAATGCTTGCTAGTTTCTGCTTATCTTGATGGCCGTAAACAACCACACAAACCAATATGAAATGAGAACCATTTTCATAATTTTCATCTGACAATACCGTACCACTTGGTATTACACTCATCTTTAAAACCTTGTCTGCCTAGAACCCACCTCCAGATACAATCAAACATTAGCAGCACAAAGTGAGACTGCAGATAAATTGAATAAGCATACACACTGTTAAGATAAAATACCAAACAGAACAGTCCTCATTTATAAAAGTCACAGTTTGCTGTCAGCTTGCAAATTACAATTCAGTTACATTCAATAGGGAAGGTCAAATAATTAAAAACTAACACCTTTTCAATTGTAAAACAAATTTTAAAGCTTTATTTTTTATGTTTCAAAATAAGCTTTAAATTAAACGTGTAGTTTATTCTTCGTCGTCATCACCGGCAGCGCCTCCACTTTTCTCTTTCTTTGAGTTCTTCCTCTTGACACGACCTGGCCTGCCTCCTCCAAACGGACTATTAAGTGAGAAGTCTATGTGTTTTTGAGAATCCAGACGCACGATAAACGATGGAATATTGACAACCTGTTTTCTCACCCTTGAGAGAAAGAGAAAAATAAGTATAATTTTCTGGATGAAAATATCTGCCTAATTTTTTCTAAATTTTTCTTAAAAGTGTGGCTGTTCCCTGTCCAAATTACTGTCATTAAAATTAATAACTGCATGTGTAACTTGTGGCAGTAAGAATTTGATCTGGCACGCCTATGACTCATTCACCTCCTATAACTGACAGCAAGTCAGCTGAAATGTAAAAACACTCCAGAAGGTGGACTTAAGGAACGTGCATCTCACGAAACAGAATCGCAGAACTAAGCCTTAGGAAATTACCTAATGGGATTAACACAACATTCCAAAACTGCCACAAAGCAGACATTGATGAGAGGTTTCAAACTCTACATCAAGTGGCCTGCATGAATAATTTTCATCCTCATTCCTTTAATCATTTTTCGCTATTCGTTATTGTACTGCAAAAGAGGAGAAATTTCCCATTTACATCATTCATTTACAGGCAATAACAATAGTCACAGTAACATAAAATTGGACTTTTCATAAACTGAAAAAATATTGTTGCAATGTGATGAATCAATATAGTTTATCAAAACCAATTGTGATTAAACAAAGCAGTTACTCTAGCCTCCTCTTTATTGGGATCACATTAAGTCTAATGGTCCCTGCCCAGATGAAAGGCAAACCCGGGGTTTGTCAAGTATAATGCCTAACTAACATAAGACTTATTGGCATAATTGGCAACACTAAAATTATGAAAAAATGAGAAATGGGACTTCAATATTGTTGAGTACTTACTGAATGTGTCTCTGACGAATGAGAACCCTGGCATGATGAATTGATTTGGCCAAACCTAATTTGAAAACTTGGGTTTGTAGCCTCCTTTCTAAGAAATCCTCAATTTTCAAACCCAGGACATAATCGAGTTTCATTCTGCTCTCATCTAACACTCCGATTCTGACCAATCTTCTCAACAAAGCATTACCTTTAAGGTTCAACATAGTGTAATAAGAACACATTGTTTAAACACTACAAGTCATTGCAGAAGGTAAAAAATAAACTAATTTGCTTACCTTCGAAGAGCCTTTTGCCATCCTTCTCTTCCAACGTGAGCAATTCTCTAGCTGCTTTACGAATTTTAGCAAGGGTATATTTGACTCTCCATACCTCACGTTTATTTCTTAAACCATATTCACCAATGATTTTTAACTCCTGGTCCAAACGCGCCTTCTCGTAAGGACGTCTAGGAGTTACATAGGTTTTACTATGAACAGTCGGGACCCGCCTGTTCACCATTTTGGCCTAAAAGAATGATTAAAATCATTACTAGAGTGCAGCAAGATACAACAAGAAATCATTACCAGGTATTATGCCTTTGTAATACGTGTAAATTTAAAAATACATATAGTATGTTTTGCCCTCGTGGTCTACAAGGTTCGAATGCTACGTCGGCACACACTAAATTTTATCCGTTCGTTTTAAACGTAATCACAATAATATGGTTCGTGCACAGTGAGTAATTTAAATATTAGTGGACTAAACTAAATATTAATGAGATTTGTTCACCCATGTTATATTAACAACCACATATTTTTAAATTTCAAAAATCTAAAACTTACCTACACCATCCGGACACGATGTAATAATGAACGATGGAACCCTTGGATGTGGTTCACATGCAATCGACAACGGCAACAAGACTATTTTTCACATTGCCGACTGATTTCCCTCGTACTCTATTTGGGCCCATGGTCAACCAATATGTGTCCACTTTGTGATACTTATTCTATTTGCTTTATTGATTCCTTGCATAATTATTAAAGGCATTATTGGCTCCTCACTCCCCCAAGCCCAATCCACATTATGATTTTGTCTGACACGTGGTTCCAAGGGAGTTGTTACCATACGAGAAAATATGGTACAAATGGTTGTGATAACATTCCTGGGTTATAATTCTTCCATTTCAAACTCACAAAAATTATACCTCTGAAACACTACAAGTTTTAATCTTATTTTACAATGTTTCATGAAACTAAATATGTAGAGCTTCCTGTTCAGTAATCCCTTGTTGGATCTGATTTGATATTTTTGCCCAAATATACTCAGACATCACAGAAATTTAGCTAATGCTGATTTACGAGAAACCACGACCTAAATTTATGGCAACTCAATGTGAGAGCATTAATATTATATTATTTTTGTTTAGAGACCTATGGATAGTTTCAAATCATGCACGGCTCTTGAAACGTTTTTAGCCACAACATGAGGCAAATTAATAAATTTAATAACAGCAATGCATTTCAACAATTAGATACAGGAGTACTTTTTTATAAATATTTTCTCAATTAAATTTATGTTTAAAATATGGCCCAAAATTTTAATTTTTGTTAGTATTACAATATTAAGTACCACAAATAATTGATTGCACGACAATGCATTCACTAAGAATGATGATTGTATACTTCTCTTTTTCTTCTATATGAGTAACCAATTAGTACTTTTCTTGCTCATACATAAACATACATCCAAATTTTACAACTTTGACAAAATGACAAAATTAAAGGATCACAAAAATAGACCTGAATTAAGCCTAAGATGTATATTTAGTTTCAACTAACAGATAATTGAAGAATTACATCATGCAATCTAGAATTATTAAAAAAAAATGAGATTAGAAAATGAAGAATTTCTAAATCACTGTAGTCTACGAGTAAAAAAAATTTTTTAATTTGCTTTTTATTTTCTTAGAAATAAAATGTGAGGAAAAAATTAAAGTGAAGCTTATTGTTTTAATTATTAATATTCTTTCCCCCAAAACTGATAACCTATTTTTCTTCTGCTATTGATGTGGCTGATGTTTTCCTCCATTCATTGATAGTACCAAAATGAACATTTTCATGCATGAAAGTTACAATAAAATAAACAAAAAAAATCAAAGTCTTTCATAAAATAAAACTTCTGTGACATCACAATCTACATTTAAAAAAAAGAACACAATGAAGCCGAACCGGCCCTCAGTCGCGATTACAATTTTATTACATATAACAAAATTATAATCCGATTAGGCGCGTTCTCCTCTGATACGCCTCGCGAGTTGAATGTCTTTGGGCATAATGGTAACCCGCTTAGCATGGATAGCGCACAAGTTGGTGTCTTCAAAGAGACCAACAAGGTAGGCTTCACTGGCTTCCTGCAAAGCTCCAATAGCTGCACTCTGGAAACGGAGATCAGTTTTGAAATCTTGAGCGATTTCACGGACAAGTCGCTGGAACGGCAGTTTACGGATCAACAACTCAGTACTTTTCTGATACCTGAAAGACATTAAATTAAACATTAATAACGAACACTTGAATAATTGCTGATAAAAATGTTCTGCAGGGAACAAGTTCTACACATATGTATGATGAGGATGAAAACTCGAATGTCACTTTAAATCTCACAATTTTCTCTTTTTATCTATGGGGTATGTATCAATTTGACTAAATCATACATGAATACAACAAAAAGGTGGTACTAGTCTAGATCACTAAGCCAAAACCAAATGCTACTCTCTGTAGGACAGATGTCATCCGAAACAGTTTGGTTGTGTTTCTAAATTTTCACTTCACACTCACTTGCTTGTTGCATTACAGATATCACTTTACAGGAAAGTGTTGTATTATTAAACATAAATTATGTTAATGTATGAACTACATGTAAACATATAAATTGAAATTACCGACGAATTTCTCGAAGGGCGACGGTACCAGGTCGGTATCTGTGAGGTTTCTTTACACCTCCTGTTGAAGGTGCACTCTTACGTGCTGCCTTGGTGGCCAATTGTTTACGGGGTGCTTTACCACCCGTAGATTTACGAGCGGTCTGCTTTGTACGTGCCATGATACTCTTTTATACCTAAAAGAAACGTTGTGATATAAATAAGTGTCTATATGAGTCTATAAGTAAACACAGATTTACACATAGAGTATAAATATAAATTTTGAGAATTAACACTGTCTGTGACATAAAGAAAGTTAAACACTTGTTTACACGAGAAATTCATTCAAATACAATATAAGTAAATGTATTCATTTGTTTGATTTCACTGGTTCGGTGATTTCATCAAGGAGATGCTGTTATTTACAAAGAAAAAACATGTAGTGACAGGCTGGGCCGTGCCCAAACAATGACAGTATTGACGTTTATGAAACACGGTCTTTGCTTAATTTAGAGTTATGACAGAAAGGTAAATTAGTTTGGGCACAGTAGTTTAATCAGCCGATATGATGAATCCGACTGTGAAAATGTCAAACGAAAACAACCATGTTTCTGTAAACAGAAATCGGAGCGAAAGCTTAACATGGCGGAGAACAAAGGTAGTCCCGTTCGGAGCTCCGAAGAAGGTCTTGCAAATGTCCGCGTAACCTTTTGCTCAAAATCGAAAATTATTAGATCTCAAGCATTAGTCAAAGTTTATCTACCTGCAAAGGTTTAAACGATACGGGAACGTGGTCCAAGTAAATGAACTCGACGTAAAATCAAATATCGAAATACACAACACTGACGCGACGAAGAAACAATGGATGGTTAAATGATGCAATTGGTGGCAACGGGTTTAGAACTATTTCGTCATTGGTTAAAATAACGAGACCTCCGATTGGTCAAAATAACGAAATTTCTGATTGGTTAATTTCGTCTCGTCATCAGCAGGGTCGTTTTGGTCATTCCTTTTTGCCTGAATTTAACCTGAAAATTGTCTGGGAAGAAAGGCAAAATCAGGGTCGGAGTGAGTCTCGGTCACTTTCTCCACTCCAGAATTTCTTCCGAGCCCACTTTGACCGCTGCGACTCGTCGAGGAAAATGGTTTTCATCCTTAAAACTCGAAAATTTGCGCCTATTTCCTTTGACAGAGACGTACAAACCAAAACAAAACGAGGGAATGAAAACATATGTTAGTCAGCATACGATTCTTTAAATTTTCCCTCTTAAACCGTCGATTGCTTTCTTCGTTTCATTGTTGGTGTTTTTTCGGGTTAATTAGATAAAAACATCAGATTTCGAAAGAGATTAAGCGTGGTTCCTGATCATTTCCCCCACAGAGAACCACGATGAAAAAATCTCGTAGTTTCCGCGTGTGACCAATTGATAAGTGGAACGGGGGAAATTTTTCTAGTTTAGTCGATTCTAACTGTCACGCATTCTTATTGCAGAGCAATGTGCTCTATCTGTCTCACTTTCCATTTTCGGATACGGCGTCCGTTGTTCGTCGCTTGGTAAAGAAACACCGTCGAAACTTTCTCATTACCTGCTAATTAAAGACGGAATGATTTCGTCATGACTCGCTATTGAATGCACCAAACCTGACCGACAATATAATTCCTTTTAAATTCTTTATCAATGCTTCTATTTTTTCAATGGAGTTGTTCAGGCATTCCAGGTATTCGCCGAGTGTCGAAACGGTTCAGGAGAGTCCCACAACTTGGTGCTGTAGAATCGGTACTGCAACCTATTTTTCAAGTGCCATCACATAAATGTTAACTTTTGAAAGTTTGCAACTTGGATTTGTCTCGAACCCAAGTTCATTCCAACTTCAGTGAATTCTCCACTTCACGTCTTTTTATTGAGCTGGAGAGCTGGAGCTCTGATTTTAACCTAACTTTAACTCAATTTGAAATTAGTTCAGGTCTCTTATTAACAGAATCGATACAATGATACAGTTAAAACGTCATTTTCTCAAAGCATTTACCTTTCGCACTCTATCTAAAGACACAGAACACATGCCGCCCAAACTGACAGACTACAAATCCAGGGAAAGCAGGGTTTCCGCTGCGGTCAAGGAGCGTTTGACAACATTCGTAAAACAATACAGAAACCTAATATTTTTTTTTATAATTCATGCACTTTATTGTTGATTTTTACAGAAACATTTTTCTTTTTTTTTCATCACCCATCATCACCACCGCGGTCATCATCGTAGTCATCAAAAATTGTTTTCTTTACAAATTGCTTTCACTCATATTTTTTTTTTTGTAAATTTATTTGACTTCAATATATTGTGCAATTTAATTCCTAATAAATTCTAATCTATACACGTAAAATAATATTTATAAATTTATAATGGTTCTCATTTTTTCCAATCATTGTTTTCGTTTTGGGTTAACTCTTTAATTATTAGCTTTGATTCTTGCGGCTCGTCTTATTATTATTATTATTTATTTATTTATTTTTTTTTGTCTCTCCCATTTTAAATCCCTCTCTCCGATTGCTTGCCTAACAAAGACGAAAACAAATACGAAAAAAACAACAACAGAAATCGATATAATTAAGCGATACTAGTAATCTAGCCGAATAGAAATGAAAAAGAATACGTTAAACAGAAATTCAGTCTAGGGATTCGAATACAAAAATTGTTTTTTTTATATTTATTACCGCTTCATAACATAACTCACTTCCCTTATTTTTTTTAATATTTAGGTATATGTATATATATTAATAATTTTCACTTATACTTTTTTGTTTCATCGGTTTCACAAAGTAGTCGAAAATATAATTTGTTCAGGCTAACATAAAGTTTTATGGGCTAAAATAATTTCGCTTAAATTATTTATTACTATTGTAATTATTATTATTATTATTATCATATACAAATATTACTCTATATACTAAAATCGTCAGACGTCTTCACCACGTCACCTCCTACGAATTACGAATCAAATCAATGGATCGGTACTCAGTAAAAGTGATTCATTTTTGTAAACGTCGGTATTAATATTATTATCAATACGTTATACATTACGAAACCGTAAGAAAATATAAATACTGTGCTCCGAGTTATCAGTGGCTTCTTATAAATTCAATTTTTTCTTACATCTCTTTCTAAATTTTAAAAATTTCTAGTTTTGTATATTATACCCAGTTTGACATGAGGTATCGAGTGCCACCCGGGGTCCGGGTACGGGTGCAAAAGGTAGCACGCCACAAAACCGCCCGACACAAACATGTGCAATTACGTTTCTTATTCCCTAATAAAATCATCAAAGAAATATATATATTTCTGTGCCTTTTTTTTTTGCTTACATAATTTTCATATTTATATTACAAATATAGTTAGTATATGTATAATACGAGCGTCTTGTGTTTCTTTACACGGGATGGGATCCGGGGGAAACGTCACGTCACACATTTTTAATAATAAATTTAAACAATTTGCTCTGCGGCATGACGCACCTAATTAAGCAATTGGAATAATTTGAAATTGTATACTAATCCAGGTGAGTCATCAATAATGTAATAAATTATGTAAATGATTTGCCTTCGACCGGAAAATTAAGTACTGACAGCCTGTATGGAATTTCGCCTACGTACCGTCCGACCATTCTTCGTGAGAATAGAAAACTTGTCTTGTTTTGTCACATTTGTTAGGGAAACGATACCAACTGGTCCGAAATACAAAAATCACATAAAACCGTGAAGAGCTTATTGTTAGGTTCAATTGACATTTTTTGTATGTTTTATTTGGTATTTGCACTTCGACGTTTCCAACGTTTCTGACTACTACATAGTTTATTTTATTTGAAAATTTACCCAGGAGATAATACCGATACATATAAATACATACACTTATGCTGTGAATACATTGATGAAAAACGAATTGCTGCAACACAAAAAAGAACAAGCGTTCTCTCTTTTGAAAGCTCGAGTTATTTCCTCCTCAGTTTATCGATTTCAATAAATTTTATTTTATGCATTCAAATCCTCGTTCGGATTGTCAGACTTAAAAAAACCTTTCTACATAACTCGTTCGTTTATACGGTTATTGTATGCGTACTTTAAGAAGAATTTGTTTCAATCGTAAAATACATCAATAGGTCGTTCACACTCACGTGATAAGTTAGGAATCAACGTCACTGCGGCCAAGAAAAAAACAAGTTCAAAAACGACACGAAAGGAACCATAAAATGCTTCTGAAGCAAAGGAATGAGGACATCAGTTGTCTGTCTTGCGTGCTTCACCAAGACTGTGCTCTCTCCAAAATCCTACAGAACTTGTCGCAAAATTACACAAACGGATATTGGAGGACGAGTATTGCCAGGCAGTTTGACCGATCACTCAAACGTGTACATTACATTAACCGACATAAGTCGTTTGACTACATAAATAAACGTCTTTCTATGCTAAGGTGTCGAGCGATACAAAACTTTTTTTTTTCAGTTAACTCACAGCCAGGTTGCGTGCTCTTCCTCTGTCTGTTTGTCTCTCTCTCTCTCTGACTTTTTTAATGTAAACCGTTGGTTTTGTCGTTATGAGGAAATAGTCGGTTTCTGGTGCCCATCCCACCCGGTGAGATGTCACGTACGTAAAAAATAAATAATATCAAAAGACAAGAAAAAAATCATCGGTGACAGCAGCAGCTGCAGCAACTGTAGAGCTGCAGCACCAGAAAAAATAAACAATAAAAACGGCAAAATTTTAAATTTCTTAAAATTATTTTTATTTTTAATTAATATTTATTTTTAGTTTAACGTTTAAATTACATAAATTTTTAAGATTTTGCATACATTAATTATTCAATTAATTAATTACTTTTACTAAAACGAATGAATGTTTCTGGGAGTGGTAAGGACGGGGATTTGGGGAGGACCAAAGAAAGGCTATGATGAATTTCAGAAAGTGTAAAAGGTGAGAACCTGATAAGAAATGGAAACTCTGTTTATGCACTTAGCTCAAGAAATCTAATGCCTGCGTACTTGTCTTTTCATGTTTCAGAAGTTGAACGACAACAAAAAACAAATGGGTTTCCTCATTCAAAAAAAAAAAACAGGGGGGGGCACTGCAGCGGAGGATGGCTTCATTAATTTGGTTTCGAAGGTTTTCTGATGTTTTTTTCTCTTGTCTCGAGTACACTAAGAGAAGCGAATGTTAAACTATACAAGAAAATTACAAATAATAATCAAGAAAGAAAATTGGCAAATGAAAAATCACAAAACTTCCTATTTCCTCTGTCTGCCTGAACTGTGTCGTACACATATCTCAAACAAACCAAAAATTCAAAAACTATTGATCGAAACTTATTAGCCTTTTCACTATTGACTTTCACCCGGGTTTAAAACTCTCTCTCTCTCTCTTTTTCTTACATTTTCCCATACGGTTACACAATTATAAATTTTTATAACGTCCTTTCTTCTTCATTCACCTTACCCTCTTAATAATCTAAAAATATATAAATTCTATGCTTTTATCAGTAGTAATATTTTAAATTCACGAAACAGAAAAAAAAGTTTTAACCCAATTCACTGGGTTCCAAAAAAAAAAAAAAACAAATACAAGAAAAAGAAAGAATTTTTCTCCTACAAAACAGCATTCATTGATTTGAATGCACTCAATCAATTAACCAATCAATCAATAACTCAAATTCAGTCTCGGATAAGAAGCAATCAGTGTTCTTATAATTATATGTAATTAAAGAATAATCAAAGGAGTGTACGTCTGACTTCACTTCTTCGATTATTCCTCCTCGTAATAACATTAATTCACGGTAATCAAAACTTTTCTGCGTGCGAGACAGAGTTGCAGAATAAGAGCCGAAATAATTTTGTCGTTTCTCAATGAAATTAAATAATAATAGTAAAACGATAAAAGATACAAGTAAAATAAACAAAAACCAATTAAATTGTTTTGTCTCTCCCTCCTTGTAAAAGTGACTGCTTCCAACCAAGACATTTGCTTCAATCGAACGTAGAAAAACGTGTGTACAAGTGAAAATGAAAGAGTTAACAGCAAATCGGATATTACTAGATAATTTGAATAAATTGCTTTGAACCATCAATTATCCACAGCTTTGTTTCTTTCTTTCTTTCATTATAAAATTACCACTACGTCTGGCACCCGTTAAAATTACAAACTTTAATTTCAGAACCACAAATAAATTGTTTCTTGCACGTTACCTAGATAAAATTATTAATATTGTGTATGGCTTTCGGGCCCGAGTCTTTGCAACTCGTCACAAGTACATTTTTCACATGTTTAGCTGTCTTAACGCATCTTACTCAATCGTCATCGTAACAAGAATCGCACATCTATGGAAATTCTTCCATCCAGCGAAATTGATCACACTCTGTATGACTCTGAATTTGACTCAGATAAGCCTACCGAACGGAGTAAGACAGGATTTTTTTTTTGCGAATTACACCCATGGTGTACTTTAATATGCAGCACTGTACGCGTACTTAACTAGTTCGGGTTAGAAAAATTATCATTAAATTGCCACTGTGAAATCTTATGAACTTCCTGTTAAAATTGAAATTTCCAAGCCGAAAACCGTGGTTGTACAAATTTAAAAAAAAAATCCCATCTTATTTTCTATTCTTTATAATGGATTATGAACTATGTATGCATATAAAAACATTCATCTAAAACCCTGTACTTGTAACTACGTAAACGTTAATTAACACTTCAAACGAAAAAAAATTAATTCCACTGAGTATTCTTGTTTTTTTTTTTTACAAAGAAAATCGAAAGCTTCTTTTTATGGCCCACCTTGTTTTTAACACGCGTACAGGTAGTCCGATGAAAAATTACGAAAAAGATTTTACCGAACTCACACTTATTTCAAATTACTTTTTTATATATCCAACATACGTCAAGACCATTATGGTAGGCTCAAAGGCAAACTCTGATACTTTTGATACCATGACCATAGCAAACGATTGCATTCTCCATTCCTAAGACAACTATACAAAAATATCTGACTTGAATCATAAGTGCATATTACTATTACTATTATTATTATTATTATTATTGTAATTGTACTTTCAGAGTGTCACAGTGAATTATATTTTCTTTTAAATAATTGAAAGAGCTAAAGAAAGAAAAACTAAGATTGAATCAAATATCTAAAAGCAGTATACTTTTAATTATAAAATAATGGTTTTTTTTCCTTCGCCGCTTAAAAAAACAAAAATAAACAATTGGTTGAACTTGACGAGTGACAAAATTCATAATTTTCTCTCACGCTAAAACTTCAAATAAAACTGATATTTAGTGGTCATACCGAAATAAAATTCAATTTGATTTTAACAAGTTAAATGTCTGAAACTGATTTGAATACCGAAAAACATCACTTTTACTCCTATTAGACTACTGCGAGTTTAAAATTTCAGTTCCGCATTACTTTTCATTTACTTATTGATACATAAGTTGTGCATAGATTCTAATTGTAAATATGTAAAACGATAAATTTTATAATAATAATAATTTAATTTTCATCAGTCATAGACTCTTTCTTTGGAGGTCCTTCTTAACTCTGCTATTTATAAACTAATACTCAAAAAGGGGCTTTCATGGGCAAAACATAAAATAAGGACTACAATTTGTTTCACCAATTTCTTCCTCTCGTTATACAGTATCAAAAACGTAGCAATCATAAATACAATAAATGGCTTTCGTAATTTTGGATTTTGAGCAGAATACACAAATCACTCAGCCATCATTTTCACACATAATTAAAATATTGAATAAATACAGAAAGAGATTGAAAAGAATGTTCTTCTTGTCTACCGAGCCTACTCGTGTTGGTTGATATTTCCGTCACTAATTCAAACTGCCAACAAAATTCTAATGTAAAGCGGGTACTTCGATGTATTCTTTCCTTTAAACTAGCTCCCTCCCCCACTACGTACTCGTCAAGTCGAAACAGTTAACTAATCGTTACATAATAATATGTAGATAGAAATTCAGTGGCTACGTTAATCATAATTTAAATTCTGCAGGTGTGGACGTGGATGTCACCAGAACAATCAAATTACATTTTGACTTAAACAAGTCTTCTATGCTTGTGTTCGACAACGTGCTCTTCACATTTTACTTCTCAACTATTTCACTGTGTATTGACTTGACTGAGTCTCTTAACTGCTGAGCAAAATCAAAAATTGAATTCCAACTAAATTTCAACATCATTGTATTAATTTTGTAATTTCGGTTCATTTTCTGCGGTATCTTTTATATTCTGGCAACGTAATTATTCCGAAAATTATTTTCCGCAAGTTTTGTTGTAAGAACGGAAAAGTACATATTCTCTCTGATCGTTCCATTTGTTTACCTACTAATAGCTTACGGTAACATAATATTTTGCACAACACTGACAATTTTCTTATTATTTTTCCTTTGTAAAGAAAAAATCTATTATCATATAATAAAAATATATATAGATTAAAAGCGCTGTTCTCACTGAATTCTCTGCTTTTAGATATAAACTCAAATTTCCAACAAAAGAAAAAAATACAATAATAATAATCACTATTATTATGTTAAATATCTTGTCTTATTTAAAAAAAGGAAATATTTCAATGTCAAATTTTTGTTTCTATGTAAAAATTTGTTTTCTCTCTCTCTTTCTTTCTTTGTTTAATTGTGAGATTTAAAAAAGAAAATGAAGAAATTTTTAAATTTATTTTTCTTTCTATACTGATAATATAAACTCTTTTCTCTTTCTCTCTCTCTCTCTCCCTCTCACTACGTCTTCCTCATAATCATTTCGTTTTGCTTAATATTAAAATTACATGTTTTGAATGGGAGTTTGGCAGTATGGGCATTCCTTCTGGCTAGGAGCACACTGCGTACACAACACGTAATGATTGCAAGGACCTAGTGTGACACTACGATTTTTATCTTCACAGACCATGCATTTTGTTGCCGTTTGCAAATAAATCACCTAAAAGTAAACAAAAATATTGTAAGAACAAAATTAACCAATTGGTTGGAGTCCGATGACTTTAGGGCAGAAATAGCTTCGTATTTTTTACATACGTCATTTACATTTTTGTACCTCTCGAGCCGATTAACCTTCGTCGCTCTCAATTTTCGCCGATCAATTTCACCCAATAATCATTCTAAAGGACAAACTGGTTACGTGCAGTTTACCTTCCTACGTTCACTTCGTGTTAAAGTAAAAATATTTTCGGATTCGACAAATTGAAAAAAAACTCACCTTTTCTATTTCTTCCAAATCAGCCCTCAACTGTGCTTGCAACTGTTTTAATGTGGCCATTGTTAGAGTTCGTAATTCTGATACTCTCCTTAGTCCATGCAAGAAAGGACTTTTTTGTAAAGATTCAACCTCCTTTTGAAGGTTTTTAGCTTGGTTTAATGCCTGTAAGGAAAGAAGCGTCGTGAACAAGTGTTATGACTTGATGAATTACACCAATTAAGTTTGGTACAAAAAAAATTCAACTTACTTCGTCTCTTTGTTTTTCTGCTATGTTAGCTTTCCTATTATTCTCTTCTGCATCCCTTTGCCAGGCTTCACAAGCTGTTCTTGCTCTTGCTACCATCTGTTCCCACTGAGCCACTTGCTGCTTGCATTTTAGTACTTCATTTTGTAGCCTCTGAACCTGTGAAAATAATGCGATGGCGTCGTGTAATGACTCCACTAAATATTCAACCAATTATTGTTGCACAATTCAAAATGAGCGATTGTCTTACTTCATTATTTGATAATGTTCCGGGCGATGAACCAGTTATAAAATTTGAGACTAGAGGTGAATGTGAAACAGCATGATGGGGCGACATATTTTGACTGAAATCGTAAATTCCTGTCGATTGAAAATTTCCCATTTTTGATTGTAAGTGTGTTTGCCCCATGAAACTTGTATTCTGAAATGGAAATAAAATAGTTCCATCAACTTGCAAATTTTATGAATAATTCCAGAACTTTCTGTGTAAACAAACATCAATTTAGGAATAATAACAATATGTTTCATTTTTTCTATGGTATTCGACACGGGTATTCAATTAATTTGGTGAGACATGTCACAAAACCCGGACGCGGGTGGTAAAGACGAAGAAGCTGACTTTGTTCCGGAAGAGGTATTAACATTATATTTCATTTAAATTTAACACTGAATTATTTTTTATTTTACTCTTTTACTCGTACTAAAACAGGTGACGGATTTGGCATTAACGATCATTGAGAAAATTTTAGGGGAGAATTCATATAGTGAAGGCAGGGTTCAACATTGGACTACCTCAATAATTGAAAGACTTTTGACGGAATTGGCGAAGCTTAAGCGACCGTTCAAATACATAGTCAACTGTTCTCTTCAACAAAGAACAGGTGCCGGACTGCATTTAGCCACTGCCAGTTACTGGGACCCGGTAACGGATGGGGCATGTACCGTCAAATGGGATAACGATTATATACACTGTTGTGTTCATGTTTTCGGCTTACAAATATAACCTTTAAATTAAGAATGTCTTTATGCGTTAATGTAATGTACATACGATTAAAAAATTTAACTTACCGTATCTATTGCATCTTGAGAATATCTACTACTTAAAAAGTTTAGATGGTTTAATGGTGATGAAGCTGTGGGTGAAAAATTAATACTTGAATTTCTGTCATTGAGACTTGATCCGGGAATATTGACTGGCGCAGAGCTTCCTAATAGGCCTGCAAAATACATTTATTAAGATTACCAATAGAACCATTTGAATTCAGCTACAATTGTGTCAAACATTCAGGTACCTGTATTTGCTAAGCTTGCTGATATTGAACTGCTAGCCGCTGGTGACTCTCTCTCTAAATCTCTGTCTATAGAAGCTACTAAATTCAATGGTTCATCTAAATTTAAATCTTCTAATGCGTTCCCTGTAATCATTACCCATGTGAACATGTGGAGCTATTTACTAAGATACAAAATTGAGGCAGATGAGAAACCTAGCGAAACCTACCAACAACCGATTCCACCGTGTCCGTTGAATAGAAGGACCCTAAAATTCCGTTGGTATGTACGTTACTAAAATACATGCTTTGTTTCCGCTGCATCTTGTCCACAGAACCTAGTAGGGGACTTTCTATTGCCATAATTTGTTGTTGTTGTTGTTGCAATAAGCTCTGAAAAATGAATATGAATATAAACATTGATAATTTAGAAAAATAATGAAAAGTGCACAACGCTATTAACATTTGTTCACTTACATTACTAAATATATCGTGATTGCTGTGTAGGTTGTGATTGTTAAAAATACTTTGAGTAATCTTATTTGTATTTGTTAACTGCGCACCAGGTGCTTTGTTTGAACTATTCGAACCTATACTGCTTATTGACGCCGATTCAGACGCTTCCCCGCTACCGTTCTGTAAATTTGAAATTGCAATTATCAATCCCAAAAATTTGCAAACTGAGCAAGTCAATTGGAGAATATATAATTTGAAAGTTACCAAAATACATACAGAAGATTCACTTTTCTGGTCTTCCTTTTTAGAATCAGGTGGTAATGCATTTGATAATATTTCAGATAAATTAGTTCCAGTTCCAATATCAGCATCTCGAGCTACGCTCATTTCTTCTGTAAGAAAATATAGGATGAGTCAAATGTTCTCAAGATTGAAGTGATACAAAAAATTATTACAGTAACTTACGATCTATGTGTGCGAAAGCACAGAAAGCTCCTCTAGGACAATAGCCAGCTTGTTGTACATCATTACACTTGGTTGACTTGTAAATTTCTGGGTGAAACTGTTGTTCTGTACGTGTATGACAATATGCACAATTATCACCAGACTCACAATTTGATGGCTCTCCCCATTCATCCCCATGTTTTACATTAGGACAAGGTGTTGATCTGAAATTGTATAATGACCAATTTAAATATTTGAGTAACTTTACTTGGGCACACGAAAAATTATAAAAGAGAATAAAGAATACCTATATTTAAATTTTTTAGGACTTCTTCTTTTATCTCTGCTATTGTGATATTGAGGACAGGCATAACCCTGGCGACACAACCGTGGAGGGCGCTTGCACGGTTCAGTCTTGTAATTTGACAAAACATATGTACTATCTGGAATTAAAATTAATTTTAGTTCCTTTTGACAGTGAGTAAATCATTAAATGTGTGTTTAGTGATCAAACAATATATACCTTGCCATTTTGGATCTTCATTCATCAAATTCCTTTCTTTATCTAAAACATTAGGCCCATTAGGTGTAGAATTTGCATCTCCATCAGGGTTTTCCAAAGCTTGTATTTCTTTTATGTCATACACTGGTGGTCTCAGATCATGATTACCATGTGCAAATGCACAGTGTGGTCCATTTTTGACACAAAACCCACGAGAATCTGTGTCATGAACACACATGCAAGTCTTGTAGTATCTCAAATGATATCGCCTTTCAGTGTCCCCAGCAGTGCGATGCAAGAATGGACACCTATAAATTATTTTCAATGAAATGTATGTGAACCAATAATAAATATAATGCTCTGTACATAGTTCAAAAAATTAAATGTAGTATTCTGACAAAATGAAGCAAAGTAATAAATTACACAAAAGCTACATTATTTTTTATACATAAAATTTTTTCAATATTTTTTAGTTGCTTAAGTGTTTATATGTATAATGTAATAAATTCGTAAACAAGTTGCTTAAATTTTAAAAAATAGAATTTTTAACGTTTTTTTGCAGACATTACAAATGATTTACTTCTGTTTAATCTCTAAAAAGGAAAATTAGTGATGACCTTGAAAATTGTACAAGTGAAAAATATAGTACATTGAATAAATACAGAAGGATTTTAGTCAAAGAACGGATTTTTTGAACAATGTTAATAATAAGACGTTGTTCAACTATTTTTGTACGTTTTCTGTCTTATTCTAACTAAATTTAACGCATTTTGTAATGCCAAATAAAATACAAATATGGCGGGAATGAGTAAAGGAGGTGAACAGTTTGCATGTGAATGACATTCCTTATGCACTTTTAATGTATCATTTAAAAATGCATTCAAGGTCACATAGGCAGGGCGAAGTCTTAACACATTCGATGGATTTTAACTCTTACGTTTGTGACAGTTCGTAAAAATTAGAGAAAACATATTAAGTGTGACGCAATACAATAACGGATGCCCCATTCAAAAAACGTAAACATAAAAATCAGCCATCTTGAATTTTAATAATTGTGATTTTTTTATAACTTACTCATCTCCTTCGGGGCAGAGGCCCGTGGTTTCGTCAAATTTAGTGCAGTAATTGTCAGCACTATAATTAAATGACCCATCTCGCTTTCTCACCGGACGACGACGTCGCTGGTTCATAAAATGCCAATGAAAACAAGTGTACGGCCGATGCTGAGTACATTTATGTTGCAAAAACAATGGGCATTGGTCAACTCGAAATTCTTTTAAATACCTAGAAAAAAACGCAGAGATGACGCTTGAGATGTTCACCAGAACGTTTCTACAAAAACACTTTTCCCGTTTTCATCACTTTTCTCCACTGTTAGAACACTTACGAATAATGATTTGGTTTTTCTGTTTGGGTTGTCAACAAAGGCTTCGACTCCGACGGCATTTTGTGATTCATACTACTGCGCATGAAATTCGGCGCATCAAAGTGAATGATTGAAAGTATTTTCACTTTGACCGATAATTCATTGTTCCCTCCGAAACGGATAAAAAAAATGCAAAGCAATTTATTAAAACTTTAGAATAATTCAAACCAAAGTACCCGTCCCGGCGGCTCACTCTTACTATTTACGATTGCTAATGTCAATATTTCTTTTGACACCGCAGTGAATCATGTCTATTGCAGTTACAGAAATTGTTTTTCTCTACCGCTAAACATAAACAACGCAGCCTTACGAAAATTACCTTTTCGTGTAATTGGGTTTCAAAAAATTTTTGAACTGTCTTGTCATAATTTTGAGCTTAAATTTATTCAAATGTGTCACATTTATTTTTTTTATGCTAATAGCATTTCTGTAAAAATTATGTAATAGGTAGCGGTCCTACTCAATTACTTATGTACATAAAAAAGCAAATAAATATTTTTGAGGGTATGGAGAAATAAAATGAAGCAAAAAACTTTATTAATTTGTCTGCATTTTGTCTTTGGCTTTTTTTTTATGCTTTTCAACAAACTGAGTAAATGATTCTTCCTCATTTTGATCCCTCTCTGCATCTTCTACTTCCTCTTCTTCATCCGATTCATCCCCTGGATGTTTAATATACATCTCACTTAGTTCTCTGCTAGCACTTATTTCAGTTATTAAAGGAACTGGTTTGCCTTCGGAATTTGTTGCTTCAGAATCTAATTCATTGTTCTCACTCAGCTTAAGCTTTTCTAATCTAATCCTTTCATATTCTACTTTGTAGTCCTTTTCAAATTCCACTGCAGCTGCTCTTATAAGTTCTAATAAATTATCCATGCCTTCTCCTGTTGAATTTAAAAATTTGGATTACTATTGCTTTTCAGATTGAAACAGTTGTACTTATAAATAATAAAATAAGTAGTGAGTGCACCTGTCAATGCAGAGACACCTGCACAATTTAAATCTTTGTAAAATGTGTCCAATGTTAGTGACATTGACCTTGTAAGGTTTGAAATGTATGAGGTATCTGCTTCAAGTGCTTCCTGAAATTGTTCAAAATCTCTCATCCACTGGAGAGCATAATTGCAGTCAACAACATCAACCTGAAATGAAAGCAACAATTGCAACAGATTGTTCTTAGCTTAAACGCAAATGTCACTAAAAATTACCTTATTTAAAGCTACAATGAAAGGAAGGCGAGTTTTGTAGAGTATAGAACATGCGTACAACATGTTGGACATAAAGGTGATTGGTGATACACTTCTGACTGTATCAATAACATAAATAACAGCAGTTGGAAAGTGAGATGCAAGAGTTTCACATATTATATTCCCTGAGACGGACCATGTGAAAACTTCAATCTGACCAGGTGTATCAAAAATTACTATTTCCGCATCTGATTTTTTAACTAAATCTATAACTTGATTAAATTTTGTAGAAAAGAGATTCAATGACGTTACAATGCCACCATTTGGTCCTAGATTATACTTATCCATTACTTCTTTATAACTGATTGCATCTCTTATGTCTGAAAAAATTCAAAGACAAACATTGTAACAAACAAATTTTTTATATAGTAAAGAAGAAACATATTGAATTTGACAGTTGAATAGATAGTGTGTGGCATACCGATATTTGCTGGATACGGCACTTCCCTTACAGCCGGATCCAAATTCACTAAATAAGGGGGTTCTTTTTTTGCGAAGAGGTAACTTGCAAAACGTTGGACGAGTGTCGTTTTACCAGAGCCCGCCATTCCTAAAACTATCAAGCAAATAGGCTTGTTTTGCCATGTGCTGGCGCCTCTTTCAGCAGTCTCACTGCTCTCAGCCATAAGTTCAAATTATCACGACGAAGGAAAAATAATAATCTACCAAACAACGTAAACACACGGAAAGTAACTTTGGTGTTTAGAATGAGCACTGACAATGCGGTCGCTCTACAAATTCGTCTTGTTGCCTCATTTGAAAAACAGATAGTGACTTCAATTGAAACGTAAAACTTTCAAACTTTTCTTCGCTGGGATATTAGTCGTTTCCACTCGTGGACTTGCTCACAATTGCAAGGTAACAAAAAGCTCCACTTTTCGGAATCGGTTGCTGAGATAGGAATTCTCCGCCGTCGGGAGATTTCCTATAAATATCCGGAATATTGCTGTCGGCTTTTTGCAAATCGTCCACCCAGTCGGTGTTGATTCCGCTTTTCCCATCGTTACTGGTGCTAGGCTTTTTTCAATAAAAGAAAAAAAACAAAAATCAACGTCATGACTAATTACCCGTCTTAAATCACCAGCGTAAACTTTAAGTACCAAAAGATGGCGAAGTTTGCCGATGGGTTCCGTCGGAGGAACTTCATTAAACGGCGGTCTCAGTTCTCCGTTTTTGGCGCAAGTCAACAAACAGTAGAGAAATTCGTTTCTCAGAACGATGTCACTGTACTCAGATTTCGGAGGGCACTGATTGAGTTTCTTCAACCAAAGAATGATTTTATTACGATCTAAATAAAATGAAAAAAAAACGACCTGTCGGTACCCAACACGGTAAATGAAAATTAAAGAAACTAAATGAGGAAGGAAACAAACCACTCTGCGAACTAAAGTTGCGATCCTTCATTTCCGTTATCAAGTAAATGTTGTAGTTGCAGTCGTAATTTAATTTCTTGAGTTCATCGTCCATTTTGAAGCCGGATGATTTTAACACTTTCGGAATTTAGGTAAATAAACGTCAAATGGGAAAAAAAATTTTGTTATCACAGGAGTTCGTTCTGAGTGAAATGAAAAATAAGCAGCGGTGACGGTTATGAGAAAAAAAAAACAAAGCAAAATAATAGTTTTGAATTCTAATTGAATTGTGGCAGACGAACACGCAGAATGTTTTGAGTAACATTGAACACTTTAAAAATTTGCACTCATTAACCTTTTCAATTGTTCGAGCTCCGACGATCTTTTGACTTGACATCGTAAATCTCGCGTATTAATAAATTAAAGAATGTCTTGAATCGCCATTTTAAACGACAGTTAAAATCGAGAAATGGACAACGATTGGTTTTGGTCGTTAAATAAAATAAAGTAGTTTCGGTGCAGAAGTCAAGTCTACGTAAAATGTAAAATACAAGCTCTCTACCCTACCAGATCGGACGATGTTCTTTCTTGTAAGGATCGCCCAGGCTGGCTGTAGGTTTAGGTGTAGCCACATTCTTGTTGGGGCAGGAATTTACTTTCAGGCCTGTCCGACTGACATCAGCTCGTCTATTGTCAAAATCTTATAAACATGTACAATAACACAACGTAATAGTGGAGGCAAAGTCACACCACATCGAATATTTGAAGTAAATGTAGAGACTGCCGACCCGAGATCGGTTCACATGAAAATAAAAGGCAAATAATAAGATTCAAGCTTTTCGAAATGTACATTATTAATTTTATTATTAAATCGTACTACGTTACACATCAAACAAGATAAAATGATTCGTTACAGTCTACTCATTATTTGATGAGTCAAAAAACGGAAAATTTTTCTTCCGAAACTTTTTTTTTTCGGAAGAAGAAAACATCGCCTTCACGTCTTCCCACTGAAATTGTCAACGAAACAACAAATTCTCCGTACAACTTCGTGGAAACGGGTGAAAGGGTTGTTACGGAGAATTTCCTGTTACCTGACGTATTCTATTCAAGTTATTAAACAATGAATAGATCATAACAACGAAAGCCTTAACTTTAAATAAATTAATTTCAGCCCCTACTTTACACGATTGACAATAGTTGGAAAGCGATTAAATAAATATTCAATTACCTTTGTCACATCATTAAATATTAAATAAGAATAATAGGAATAGTGGTAATAAGAATAAAGTAATAGTAGTAGTAGTAGTAGTAATTGTTGTTGTTGCTGTTTAGAAGAATTAATCCATATTACATTTTAAAATATAAATGTTCGTCTCTAAATTCGGCTGAGTCGTTTGAGTTAAGGAATTTCACAGAAAAAAGCGGGTGACACCACACTCGTTGACGACGAGAAACCGTTGTGATGATGTTACGTGTGAGAAAGATGTATTAAAACGCCGACCATTACGAAATTAAAATTGTGAAAAGACTATAATAAAAATGGACTTTCAAATCAGGTAAAATATTAATAATACGTAACTTAATGTATAGTAAGGTAATCGCTACATATTATTAGTTTAAACGTTATGGCAACATTATTGCAGATCCTTTCATTTGTATCTTCTTAATTGGTTAAACATTAGGTAATTTAAATTTCTTTCTAAATTACAAACAGAATCGCAGTAAACGGTGTGGTAAAACAAATGCCGGAAGTTTTCTTTTCAAGTTTTTGGAATGGATCAAAGCAAAAATGTTAACTTGCAGTTCGCCACCATTCTGACTTAGACTCCGTAGCTGTAGAATATATATTTTTGACTTACATTGACATAGTTACACTTATTTAAATAAATTTCATTCAACACATTCAACGGTCGCGTCATATGACATTAATACTTAATTTAGTAGTAGTAGTGAAATCAAAAATACAATAATGCCATCTTAAGGGAAGAAATCTTGTCAGGCCAATAAGCATTCCACTGCATCTCACTGCAAAACGACTTTTTTGGCAATGTGTCGGTAATGTCCGTCTGATAAAATACAAAAAATTTCACTAAAGAAGCGTTCGCATTCATCTATTCCGATAAAATCCGGCACTGTCTTACCACACCTTATAAAAAGTCGATATAAACAACAACACCCGGGAGCTACCATTTGAATTATACAATTCAACGAGGTTCGCAACTTTTCAATGCAAAAAAAACCTTCCTTGTACTACTGTTAATATATTCAATTAAACCCGAACATCACTTCTTGTGAAACAATCAAACCTCAGAAAAACTCTCCCAAAATTTACAGTATATATATATGTATTCATTTTCCACAACATTCCTTCATTATAAAAAATATATATAAAAAGTTGAGTATTTCACAGCAAATCATAATTAACGATTTTGGGTATTCCAACAAAAATTAAATTATATTGTTAACTAATAACTCCATCCATAACGATTCGATTGGGTAAAAAAAAAGGTTTGTAGAAAGTCGCACCTTTCGTCGTTCACTTCAAAACCGATTGGAAGAATTAAATTTAAGTTAACTTAAACATTAAAGTATGACACGGCATTTAATTAAATGCCGTGCCCTTCAGTTTAAATTTATAAAATGGATTTCGGATTAATCGCAAAGAATATTCTCAATTCAATTATTTAATGTTTACATGTCCGTTGTGACGAATACACCCGACTCGGAACTGATACAGTACGATATCACCTTCATGGCTACCCGATACTATTAAGTAAATTTATCCAGTGGACACTTTGAACGCCTTTGACGTCACTCATTTCACACCAGGCATTACACCCAACCCATTGCGGACTGTCAGAAGTGAAATGAGTCAAATGGCAGGCGATGTAAACACGAGCATTACCTGGCTTTCCTGGTGCTTTCCTGATTAAAATACAATTATACTACAGAAAGCCGTAAAACAAGCGAGCATTCTTGTTTCACCAGGTTTAAAGGTTTAAATTACAGTATTGGTTTTTTAATAAACTTAACTACCGGTTATTATTCTCTGTAAAAAATGTTAAATACTAAATTTTTAACTTCAGTATTCATTTATTGCAAATATTTTAATTACTCCATTTCATTGGTCGTCCGAATGACTTATTGTTAATCGATGTAATGTATCTCATAATTCCATTTTTTTTATTTAATGAATAAGGCAATAATAATAATAATAATGATAATGACGTAACATACGTCATTCGGTTGCGAAATTAAGTTACCGCATCATTCAGTTTAACGTCGATTTAATAGTTTTACAACCTATGTACTATTGGTAGTGGTAGTATTCTTACATTTAAATTCACACTTTGAATTAGTCCAGATGCGCGTTAAACTAAATTAATTGTTAAAATGGTTTATGAGCCCGAGAAATAAATAAAGACGCATAAAAACAATTTATTTATATAAGCGATTTGTACCGTTTTTTGAGTGGCTTTAAGTGCTCGGCATATTTGCCGCGTAGCGAAGGCATTGATTACAAAAAAAAAATTATACAAAAATGAGTTCTCACAATCATTGCATTAATAAATAATTAATTCATGAAATTTATTAATAACTAGGAGTGTAGTTAAAATTAGATCAAATTATTATTTAGGAGTATTAGCAAAAGCTCGGAAACCACTTACTGTATACTTGAATTTCTATCCGCGTTCGATTAATCGAGTCCATCACATATTCTTTTATTTCACACAGTTATATTACAAGGTTTGTGATAAGTTACCCAATGGTTTTTTAATATCAAATAGAAATTGTTCGGTGTACAAAAGCCGTGTGCCGTTGAGGCTGTGTTTTATTGTTGATGATATGCAAAATAATTTCCCGTTCAACTTCCTTAATGATTAATATTATATATTATTATTATTATACTGCGACCGAATAAGTTCTCGAAATAAGAATACTAATTATTAACTATGCATCGTGTCTATAACCATGCAATTTCTTTGTTTAATGTTTTTCAAAAAGATTTGGTAAATCATGGCCCCGACCACATGAAATGAAATGTACAACAGGTCTCACCAATAAGGTCGTTTCTACTGATTAAAATTTGCCCTTTTCCAGTTAAAATATACGGTCTGTTGATTATTGATTTCTTAAATATTCTTAAATAATAACATAATTTCATTTTAGACTGACAAATGATAAATCAACATTTTTGCCTTCGGTATACCCAATCGAATGAGACGATTAACCAAAAAATTATTCTATTCAGTTTCAAAGTTAGATTAGAAGAAAGCCACGTGCGTTAGTTACGACAACATGCTTACAATTTTAATAACCTAACTAAAATTGCGGGTGTTGTGTTTAAACTTGGGTGCACAAACGCGACATTTTAATTCCTCCAGAGCGATGGGGGGTACGACTGATCATTTGTAAAAATGGAGAGCCATGTAATTAAATGATTCCACCAAAATCCAAGATCATTGAATTGTACATAGTTTTAGATTATTTCAATCTAATAAAAGTACCAGTCAGAAAAACAGACAAGTCCAAGTCAGAGTTAAACAGTTGTTCCGTATTGACTAAATACAACGCGGCTCGAGTCCGTGTCCAGAGATATGTCTTCTGGTGATGCCAAATCAACCCTTACAGTACCTGAATTATTTCTTTTACGAGCAATATTCCAGTTCAACGTCTGGGGAGGACGCACTGGTTCCTCCTCTGGAGTCAGCGAACCTGAACTTCCTGCTTGAGAATCAGCGCTGTCGTCGAGGCAACCTTCCTTGAAACGAGCAACCGAACCACTTACAACCTGAAGCGAATTAATGGTAAGCTGTAGAACAATATAGTAAAAGAAAGGTGCTCCAAACAATGTGGTTACGAAGCGTTTCATTGCTTAATACAGGGAAAAGAGAAACGATACCTCTGAATCCTCCAAAGCTTTTAGTATGTTATTACACAACTCCGTACTCAAATTGATAGGATCATCTGAATCCCTATTGTGAATTGTAATTCCAATATGGGCGGGGTGTGGAATAGGTAGTGGAATAATTAATTTTTCAGCGTTGTATGACTTATTTTCACGTTTCCAAGGTTTCCACGGAAGAGTTTCTGTTTTTTTGGTTGGAACCATCGAAGACCAGGTTTTACGTCGTTTGATTCGACTTTGGTGAGTCGATCCGGAGTCACTTTGAGAAAAAAAAAGTAAGGGAAGGTAATTACTTAGGAAATTACATAAGCAACAGTTGAACATTATTAATCCACTGGTGTCATTTTCATACCTTTTATGATCGGCCTTTCTAGGTAACTGCCTTGGGTTAAACGCAGAAACGTCGAGGTAAAGGGGAGTGAATTTGAATGTTACCCCGAGGAGCGTGTGTGGGCCCCAAGAGATCAGGTCCCGAACCCAAATCAGCTCCAGAGAATAGTTCGACGAAACGTGTCAGATCCACTTGTGGATGAGGCTGAAAAGTAAGGAGAATAATCTCTGGTGCCAAAAGAAAACAACTTTTGCATTAATTAAATAATGGCGAAGTACATAAAGTACTAACTTTATGTACACTAGAAAAATAACTATAACCGCAAATTACTTTCCAATACACTTCCTTTAAGAAAAAATATTGAATATTTGTGCAATTCGTAAACAGAATACCTCTAACTTAAAACCTGTGTCCATCTCATCCAATGGTGTGAGAAAGTCCAGTGAGAAAATTTCTGCAAATATCAAGGCCGCTAAACCCGACCAATCGTTCATTCCTAGACCTTTTGCTTCCCAGAATTCTTCTTCTGTCGCTGGAAGTCTGTGTAAAACGTGATTGGGATAAAAGCGCTCCAACATCAAGGCTCCTTGCTGCAGGGCAATCTGCAAAAAAATAGATCAAAAAATAAAATTACGGTTTCCCGATTTCAGTCATGTCAGCTTTCAGTCATTCAACTCTTTTCCAGACCTTTAGATGTGTAGCGGACAGCTTGATTTTTGACTTAATAGTTTGACTCAAGCCGGTGTTTAATTCTCTGCGTCGCCTTTCTAATTTCTCGTGCAAGCAAGAAAGTAAATCTTGACATTCTTTTTCCAGAACCGAATAGACACCGGTTTTCGAAATCTGAGCAGAAAATGGCGCAAAGCAACATTCTATAAATTGACTGGAACAGAAACGATATAAAGTGATAAATTCATAAACATAAAAAACAAATTAAAACAAGGTGCAAATATTTACTTGTAGTCTTTCGTCGGTTGCATTATAATCTGCTCCATTTCGTGTTGATAAGCTCCCAACTCATCTAGTTCCATTCTAGCTTCTAATGATGCCAACGCCTGTTCTGGTTTTATTTGATAAAAGTAATCGTTAGCCAAGCCAGGTCCGGCGATTCGTTTCACTACAAAACTATCGGAAGCGGGTATTCGTCCCCGTTTCTTAATTATCAGGTGAAACACGGTAGCATCCCACGCAAGTCGAATTCCATATCTGGCAAGGGCAACTAAAATAAATCAAATTATTAAGTTTTACGACAATTAGCAATAGCAATAAAAGAAATAAAAATTCTCTCATTGTAATTGAGTAACATACCAGCAAGAATTACTAAACTGATAAAAGGACAAATAATGACTCCAACAATAAGGGCAGCGATTGGTTGAATACAACCTTGAATTATTATATTCCAGACGATCGCTTCTAAAATTACTAAATATTTATTTTTCGAAGGGTCTGGATTGTCTATGTCGTAGAGAACCGCCATAAACAAATGTAAAAACAAAGTGAACATCGGCATCCTTTAAGAAAAATAAATGGAATTATTATACGGAGGTTACAGATTAGAATAAAAAATGCACGTACTACGATAATCACCATAATACAGAAGACAAGGCAATAACAATACTAATTGCGCTAATAACAATGCACAGAACGGGAAATAATGTTGTCCAGGCTAATGTACCAAAAAAGCCTTTTATTATGTAGTTCCATATTCTGTTCAAGTGACGAGTCATTCCTTTTCCTATAAAACCTACAATGAAAAATAAAATCGTTTTTATTTTTCTTCCATTTCTACGGCAGAATTATCAATTCCACACATATCTTTTTAGGTGCCTACCTGTGTCTGGTTTCGTTTCGAAGTGTGTTCGAGACTTCGATATATGCCTCCACAGGGCATTTAGTCTAGAGCACAGGGTTGGAGTTAGGCTAGATTTCCTCGGAAACAATGTCCCATTCACTTGAGACAGCTCTAAATCGGGCATGAAGGGTTCAACGCTAAAGAGAGCACGAAAACTAATTGGGCTGCACCATGGGACCACAATCTAGGAGAGAAGACGAACAGAATTAAAATTATTTGAAACAGCTGTTAAGTTACTTTTTACATTCGGTAACAGCAAAAGATTACCCCAAATAAAAACATTGCATTCCACGTCCATGCCCAAGTCCTGTGACAATAGTTAATCCAACGCCACATGGGCCATCGAGTCGTTGTGATTCGTAAAATTTCCTTTTCAACTAAAAAGACGGGCTGAAAATATCTCATTTAAATTAATTAAATAATGTTTGTAAGTAGTTAAGTATGTAATTAATCAATAGTCGATTTGGATTGACTACTGTCAAAGCGGGGTCGGTAAAACGTACCTGACTAGGATCTGAACGAGGAGTCGTTATTGAGGTAGGTGTTGAACTCAAGACTGTGGGAATGACTTCAGTAGTTCCCTGAAAACTTCTTTTCACAATCCATTGTGTGGGCATCCAAATTTGCGTTAACCAGTGAAAGCTTCTTGTGGGAATTTTAACTTTTCGCAATTCCTTCAAAAGCACTGGCTCTCTCTAAATGAATACATACATAAGTAACAATTCTTAACAAGTGATAAACTGTTGAAAGTGATACCAAAAACCAACCTCTTTCATAAACGTTAAATCACGATTCAAAAAATACACGGTTTGGGACAAATTATTGCTATTGCACAGAAGTAAAGCTTCTTCATGGGCACTCCACTGACATTCCTCTATAAATTTAGCCTCTGCTTTTCGCAGTTTGTCCCTCAACCAAGGTTGAATTCTACTTAAAATTGGATGCATGTATTCCAGTCTGCATTTTAAATCTTCTTTGGTCGTATGCAATTTCTTTTGCACGTTCTCAACGGCCCTGTATAAAGTCAACGAGAATATTAGATTAGATTATTCATTTTGTGGTATTACTAATAGTTATTGCAGGTAATACCCACCGATGCATTAATACGACAGAGTTCGCTTGCTGTACCAATAGTTGAGGGATCCCTTCACCCAAGGCAATCAGGTCGGGATGTGACAATATGCTAGAATACACCCTTTGCAGATATTCTTTCATAACGGCATCATTCACCTCCTATTGAAAGTTAAACGCATTAATCAATACAATTCATTGTGTGGATGGGTCGGAAAGCGAAATATTGCGAATTACCTTTTCTATTTGATCATCTGATAATTTTTGAGCTCGCAATTCCGAAATGAGTTTCTCTCTGAAATGTAAAAACCATCCTCTAGTTTCACGCTCCAAAATAGAAACTAAAATCGGAAATGCTCTTTTCATGAGATCTCTTGAGAAAAGTCTTAGGTCTAATTCGCAACCCTAAAAACAACAAAAAATATAGTTATTAGCCGTCGGAGAAGGCAAAAATTAATTCCCTAACTATGTTGTACAACCACTCTTAAAGCTAAAAATAACTTACTTTTGGCGTCAGAAATAAATACGGTATAGGAACAGGTAAATGGGCCGATTCTCTTTCGATTTCAAATTTCTCTGTAGCGGCTCTCCTGAGTTGTCTTTTAACAAATTTACATAGAAACTCAAGGGATTCCTCCAGCTCCGGCTGTAAATAATATTGAAAATTTAAAATTATGATTACTTTGGGGACTGCAGCAGTTATGTAACCAAATTCAGAAATAAAAGGTACATTACCCTGCAAACCAATTCTGCAACAAGATAGCGACTTCTTTCCTCGCGTATTTTCGCTTCAACATTGTGAGCAAGTAAAGAAGGTATACCAATAAAGATATCCAGCAGTCTTAGAAGTCCAGTGATGAGTGCCTTCACCGCCTGCAGAACGCTAAAATAATGTGAAAAGATACGCCCTGGAAAGCAGAGTGTCACATTTCAAAGTTGTAATTAGTTTGAGTAATTGAAACTTGTTTCAGTAAAATATCTGAAATATTATTTCTACACTGTGTTGCTTTTGATATTATATTTTTACTCACCAGCAGCAGTTACAATGATAAACCGCAAAGCCAAAGATAAATCGTTTAACAGTGAGTCTCTGCTTCTCTCTGATCCTTTCTGCATCAATTCACTCAAACGCCATTTGTGAACTTGACCAGGAAAATTCAGGCTGTCAACTTCAAACTCCCTGAAAAAAAAAGATTAAAAATTAAACCTAGTTGAACCAATTTTAACACTTAATTAATTTTAACTTTTAACACATTAGTATTAATCTCAAGTAATTGTGCACCAAATTAGAGGTGTGAGATTATTGAAGCAGATGTCCACACTTATAATACTTACCCCCATCTTCGAATACTTTCTAGCTGATTGCTGCTTAGCCTTTTAGGTTTACCATACTTATCTTTATCAAGCCTTTTTTATGATGAATGCAAGAAATGAAAAAAATAACTTTACTGATTCTTTATAGTGAACAATAAATTCATTTCTTTTGTAGGCATTTAGAATAACAGATAAGACAAAGACAACATTTTTTGAACCTTATTAAGTGCAAAGTCAATTTTACATACCCTCTTTCTTGAATAGATTCAAAGTGCTTGGAATTTAGCCTTCTTTGCTCTCCTTTCGAATCCATTGCTACAGCATCAAGCTCATCAAATGATGGTGTAATAAAAAGATCTCTGACATTTGTATGCTTGTGCTGTCTTCTTGCCAGACTGTGAGAACCTGCTAATAAATGTTTTTTTTAATTTCACTTATATTTCCCTGAGTAAATTGAGAAAAAACTTTACTGAAGATTGTGGAAATATATTACCTGCAGAGTGATTATCTCCACCCCCATAATTAATAGACTGATTCCTTAGAGGATCTGAACTAGAATGCCTGTGATTTGATTGATTGTGCAATAGTTCCAACCCAATTGGTGGTGGGAGAGTAATTGGAAAGGTTTTCCAGTGATACAAAAATTGTTCTGCAACATCTTTAATGTTTGTTATCAGCTGCATCACTTCATCAGGAGCACCAGAAAGGTTAATATCAAACCTTACTGACTCCCTCTAAAATTAAAATAGAGCAGCAATATAGTGAAACTTAAAGTTTTACATCATAATTTAATCACAATCAGATCCAAAAACAAAACAAAGTCACACCTCAGGTTCCAGGGCATCTGAGGAAAAGGACACATGTCCACTCCTCAAGCCACTCATGGCTTTTGGTCAGCTGTCTTTTATGATCATAACTTCATGTACCATTTTAACACCATAGGAATCTACAAGAGAAAAATAATGAATTAATGTAGACAATAATATCATTATTTACAACAGAGAAATTACTATTCATTCTTTTACTGATAACAATAATGAATTCCTATTTATTTGAACATTGATACAACACAATGACAAAATGCCTTGATAATTTGTATATAAAGATTGATTGATAGATAATCTATTTATCAATTTAAGTGATTGTTAAGGTAAATATCAATTAGTCAAATTTAAAGAATTACAACTATTTTACTGAGGCTCTTGGAACCACTCGGCAGTATAATGAAAACAGATTAATTGATACGATAAAACGTAAAATGTATTTTCATTTTTTATTCAAAAATAACAAAATAATTAGAAATAAAGGTATGTACATTTGATTTGGGTGGGCAAGACCGACTGTAAATTATAAACAAATTGAACAAATTCGTGATGCGAAATACATTTCAGCATTTACTATTCAAAACGCGGAACAGGTTCTTGTGAAAACAGTATTTTCCGTAATGAATACAAAATTACCCTTTATTATTATGGCCAAACAAATATACTGTAAACTTGCTGCTTTTCCCCCAAAGTAGTTTTGACAAATTGGAAAAATGGCGAATAACCAAACGTCAGTTTGAACGGAATTGCGTCAAAATTGGTAGGCTTGCGACAATTTCTAAAACATAGTGTCTAACTGAATTTTTATTCCATTGAATATTTCACTCTTTTGCGTTCAAATTCTATTTATAAATTGTGAGATTTAATTTTTTTACAATGGAATGGGAGCTAATTTATTTGAAAAAATTGGTACTGCTATTCGAAGTCATAAATTCTTAATTTCGATTTAGACTTGAGCATACTCTGACCAGGATGATTTAAACATTTCAATACAAAACTTTTTTCATTATATAGGTGTATTTCATATTACAAAATATAATGGTCTCTTTCACTATTCCCCCTGTTGTAATTCAATTTCTTTGCTTTCATTTGCATCTTTTTGTGAACCCTTAAACCTCTTAAACCTCTTCTTACTCTGATTTTTATTTTTTTTGGGATTTTCTTCTAGAGACCTGTAAAAAAAATAAGAAAAATTTATAATAAGAAGAATTCTGTATTTCAATATGATGAATAAACCAAGCAAACTCACATCATTGTTGACCGGGTGCCAGGACCCCAGAAAGGCAAGGGATTCTCCTGATATCTAGTAAGCCTCATTTCCCTGGATAAGGGATTGGCATCAGGTCTCAATGAAAAGTCAATTTGATTTTTTACAGGCTGACTGAGGAGATAATTTACAACTCCTGGAACTTCAGGCTTTTTTGTGGTTGTATTTTCTTTTGCCCATTCCCTCATTATATCCCAAATAAATGTCATGGGTGCATTTGTTTTTATTGATTGTCTGCTAGCATGTGAAAAAGAAACTTTGTAATTTCCATTTAAAATTGCAGATCTGTAAAATTAAGAATATATTAGAATCATGGATCCAATACTATTGTTTTAAATAAAGTGTGATAAAATAAACCCTAAACCAACCTCATTTTCATAATTGGAATTGTAGGAACTTTCAGAAAACAGGAAAGTTTAGCTGAGCTGTAGTACAAAGGTACATCTAGTTCTTCCTTGATCATAGATAGCATCCCAACAAGTCTCTTTGAGGTACCTAATTCATTTATTTTTTCTGAAAGCAGAAGTTTAGTAACAAAATTTTCATCATGAATGGGTTGATTCCAGATAGGGCCACCCACCTGCAACAGATAAATATAGATAAATATAAATATAATATATAAGATGAGATAAATAGATAAATATAATAAAACTCCAAATAGAAAACACTATGCATTTATTTTTTTTTCTGCAACTTACATGATGGTTTCCACCACAGTATGAACATTTGCTATCAACCACTGGAACATGGGGTAAGCAGTACTTGACATTTTTATTATCCTTGGCTTTCTTTTTCACTCCTAGAGGTTGTAAAGTCACAGAGTCACATGAAGTGCAGTGGTAAACCAATGACAAATTACTAAAATAATAGATTCACTAGACTCTGATGGTCATATTAAGGAAACAAAAACATTAGTAGGAGCTTTAAAAAATACCTAGTAACATTTTTGCATTTTTCTGCGCTAGTGTATATTTTAACAAATACTCTAATATAGAAGTCTACACTGACTGAAAGCATTGGCACTATGTATCTTTTGTACCTAGATGCATGTGATTGGATACATTGTAGTACAATTCTAATTGCCTAAAATAAAAAATTTCAACCCCTTGTATTTAGGAGATAATTTAGAATTTAATATTCCTATTTAATATTACAATTCTTTAGCTGCAAGAGAATGCAAGTTTACCATTTCATGTTGAGCCTGATTTCTCAATGACAAAGCACCATATTTAGTGTAACACGTTTCTGGAAAATTCCCACACAGAATGGCCATATCTGTACATGTCACTAAAAGTATTCCGCCATCAGCAACACATTGTACAGCTGAATCCAAAAATTGAGTGGGACTGCCATATGGATCCAGGTCCACAGCTTCAAACCTTTTGGATGGTTCAATATGATTTTGCATCACAGACCTGAAAATATTTAAAAAAGTAAATTATCAACAGCACCAACAATAACAACACAATAAATCTGTGAGGGACTTACACTGCATTTGCATGATTAACATGAACCAAGTTTTCCACATTATTGTACATAACATTTTCCTTAATACTTTTTGTAGCAAATTCTGAGATGTCATTTGCAATAATTTGTGTAACATTTGGAATTTCCTTTGCGTATCGTATGCTTCTGAGACCAGTAGCAGAAAGAGCCTCCAAAATTGTAAACTTCTTTTTTGTACCAGAGCGACCGTTTCTGTCTTCTACGTTCTCAAGCCATTCCTCTGACAAAACATGTAATGATAAAATGCTAGAAGTAAAATTCATTACAAATGTACATTTTTGTAATACTTAAATACCAGGACATTAAATATTAATTTATACCTCAGGTCTCTGTTGAACTCTTGTACAGGATTATAAAAAACTTTACGTCCGGGAGGCTCTAAAATTTCTGCTTTGCCCTCCTTAATTGTATTAGATGGGGACTCCAACTTTATAACGTCTTCGTTCATGACTTGAAAAATATTTTTGAGGTTAAGATCTGGACGGAAGTTTAAAATGTTTTCCGATAGTTTATGAAAAAAATTCAGAATCCTTTGTCGGCATTGGTAATATATTTTTAGCCCTCGCATAACCGATCACAATTATGCGTGTAACTTTTTTTTATAAAAAACAAACTTATAAAATAAACCTTTCATACCGAATACCGGAATACAGTTGCCACGGGATTTTTGATTCGTGGCGACAACTTTCTCCGTTATCATCATTTTTACGTTTTACAAATTCAACGTTAAAATTTTTTCTTCTAAATTACATGTTTAAGCGTCTTTACACGTTGCTGTAATTCTCCAAATGCCCATAAATGAGTGAAAACGATAAAGATGAATTTAAAAATGCTATCAGAGAAATTGGATATTATTCCATGAATCTTGATAATCCCTACGGTAATATTTTATTTTTTTATTTGTTATTGCGGGGGAACATTCAAACTTTCTTTTGTGGCTCTTACTCTGGGAAATTTATGTCGTATAAATATTATCGAGAAAATGAGAATTCTACGGCATTGTAACAATTTCCGAAACGTGGGATTCACAGCCGCATTTTCACAATATTCATAATTACCATACTGATAATCAATCAAAAGATCAGCCGATTTTGTATCTTAGTATCTTTGTATCTTAAAACAGTCCGATGTTTGAAAATAGTTGCCATTTAACATTTTTTTACAGTTTAAATTACTTCTTTAATAAATACTTGCATAATAATAAATGTATTCAAACTAATTTAAAAATTTTAAATCGGGCCGACTGTATGAAAAAGAAAATTTTTAACTTTCAGACAGGGTTCGCGTGGTGGAATGGATAAGGAAATTGGTGGCGATCGATGACAGTTGTAGTGAAAACGTTAAGAAAAAAAATGAATATATCCAGTACTTGAGAATTCAAGTTACTCGGGCTTATTTGCAGCCGCCCTTTACAAAACCTCCGCCGAATGGTGACTTACCAGCCCTGCCAGAACTCCTGGTAAGTTAAGGAGGATAGAAATACCGTTTTGAATTGTAAAAACACTAACTCCCATCTCTTCTAAACTAGGGTAATTTAGTTTGTGCCAAAGTTCCTGGGCTGCCGAAACCTGGTCCTATATCACCGTGCATTATCCATAAGTCTCCCGATGGAAGGGCGTACATATCCATTAAACATGTGCCAGGAGATGGTGTTCTTTGTTACATGGCAGTTACACCTACTCCAACTGAAACAGACTAAGTTAAAAAATAATTTGAAAATAACATATCAGAACTGATGTGACTGAAATTATTGTCTCAATGTCAATTTCCTAAAATGTTTTATTGTGTACTTCAGATGAATGTAATGATTTATTAATTAAATTTTTCAAAATTTATTTCTCATTGCCTACAGTAATTGCTTTACTGCTTGTATCAATTTACAAACTACAAGTTCAATATAAAAAATGTTACCATGTAAAATGCAATATTATATTAATAACTTCAAACTTGTTTAAGAAAAAAATTCAATTTTTTTTATAGAAAATTGCAGCAAAAAATTATTAGCACTAGATATGTTGCTACATTTCCAGGTAAATTGCTCTGATTGTAACAGACAACAGTGATCTGTTAAATGGTCCATGGGTCATTTATTTACATGTAATAATTTACTTTTTAAATTGAATTATTATTAATCTGTATTATTCTGACCATGTATAAAAATGAATTTGTTGGATTTTGATACTCAAAATTCTCATGTATCCTCTGATAGGATTGGTAAGATGAATAAATCAATAAGTATCTTCCCAATTCAGTCTATCTGCAACAATTTGCATGGAAGTTTGTTGGAAACTCACTGATTCAGAAAGCAACTTATTACAAAAGTTAATTATTGTAATGAATACTATAAATATTTATCAATATAAAATGGTGGAGGCTTGAGCAAGATGAGTAATTTTAATGTCTCCTTTAAGGCCATCCGAAATTAATTCCCGTCATTTCATAGAATTTTTCATTGAAAGGTCTGTAGAAATTTCTGAGTCTGTGAAGAGCCATGATTTCTATGAAGGGATGGTTCCTTCCTTTTGTTTTCCCAAGGCAATGTGGACTAGAGTGTCCCTCTGATTTCATCAGGCAAGGAAAACCTTTTGTGGCATTGAAATAGAAATATTTCTCTGTTATGGTCTTCTTCAAACCAAGAAAGTCCTGAAATCAAAATTTTTACTTCAGTTTGAATCTCCTTAGGGAAATTGTATTCAAATGAAATACAACATCCAACCTGAAGTCTGGCTATTTCAGCAGCAGGATCTGTTATGAGCCTTTCACCACTGACAATGAGGAACTGTCATAATGGAAAATATTGCATCCACCTTTCAAGATGTCTTGCATAAACTCCGATTCTGACTGGGCCCCATGAAGTATTCACGACTCCATCAGTCCCATTTGGAAATGCCAATTCTTCAAATTTTTTCATGTCCTGCTTCTTGCTGTAAAACAATTTTTAAACCAGATTGTACAATGATAAGTTTGCAACAATTATCTGATTTGTGGAAATTCCAATTTCTACCTTGCCGCTTGAGTGTAGTCGGAAATAGCCCTGGTTACGGGGTCGCGAACGACTATTATAAGTTTCGTCGCAGGATTCATGGTATATACCCTTTTGGGTGCTTCTTTGGTTATGAAATAACTCGGAGTTTTCTCCATCGTAACCTGTCCCTCCAGGGTGGCTGGCATACGTCGCCGGTACCATTGAAATCCTCTCCTGTAGTATTTGTCGAAGAAGTGCACTTCGGAGCCAGCTGCTCTGACGTCCGGGTGAAGACGTATAAACTCCAACAAAGCGCGCGTTCCACTTTTCTTAACTCCTATTATCAAGGCATCTGGTAATTTTCTGGATGGATTCAAACCTTGTTGCCGAAGAAAACGATATTTTGGCAAACCGTCGTTGCTCCTTTTCTGGAAAATTATAAATTAAAAAATATTACCATTTATTTCTAACTGGTTCCTAATTCGAATTACTACTACTGCTCACCCCAACATCGGTTTGCCAAGACAATGGAACAACTCTCACGACCGTTTCAGAGTTGTCATAGTTCTTTTTGTTCCACTGAAAATGTCTCGAGTAGAACGGGTTCGACTCCGTGTGATGTCTTCCTAACGTTACTTTAAAATTACCCACGATACATGCGTTAAAGGCGAACAGAATGTACAGCAACAAAAAACACGATATGATAAACGTGCACGTGAAAAAATATTTGACCGGATTGTACTTTAACATAAGAATCAGAGGGGAAATTAACTTGTTAAGAAAGTGAACTGATTCATAAGTACATTATTGATTGGGTTCTCAAGGTTTCCGCTTCTCCTCGCCTTATCGCATTCTCATCTGACAGCCAGGGAATTCCGTCGCAAAATGATTTAGATAAATTCACGATTTTGTTAGATTTTTAAAACATTTAATTTTCATTTCAACTGCCGTAAAGAAATGAACCATGACTTGGCAGCGAACAAATTTATTAATTCTCCTAGTGTTTTCTTATTTCGCATCCGTTGATTTACTCTCGCCATATCCGATTATTCTCATAGTTTCGTACGATGCTTTCCGTTATGACTATCCGACCAGAGGTAAGTTAAGTAATCGTCTTTTGTATTTGAAATTTGTGGTGACATTCGGCACCGAGATCTTGTTGGTTTTCAATGGTTCTGGTTTTGTGAAAGTCACGCTTTGGTCTTCGATAATATTTTTATTACTCCACAAAGCGTACTTGCACTTTCTGCTGGTACATTTACTTCTTCACCATCTGTTTTTTCTTGGCTAGGTTTTACCCCGGTACTTGCGAAGTTGCGAGAATCAGGTACTGTCGCCGAGTACATGGACAATGTGTTCGTGACAAAAACGTTTACGAATCATCATTCAATTGCAACAGGTGTTTATCCTGAATTTCATGGCGTTTTGGGTAATAGTTTGTATGATAGCTATTACAAAAAAAAGCTTGGTTACAGCTATGAACTGTGGCACTACTCAAATGACACCCTACCAATCTGGGTTAGTTCATTGTAACTCACAATTCTCTTTCTTGATATTTTCATTTTAATTACCTAGTGTAGAGTTAACCAATTCTTTACAATTTTAGATAGCAAATGAGAAGAAAGGAAATGGAAGGTATTCAGGAATTATGATGTGGCCAGGAAATGAGTATGCTTACAGTGGAATAAAACCTACTTATCAAAAAGCATGGAACTATAATGTGACTTGGGACAAGAGAGTTGATGGTGCTATTGAATGGATTTTAAATCCAAACAAGCCTGCCAATTTAGTATTACTATATATAGAAGAACCTGATTACCATGGACATGGTTTTGGAGTTAATTCACCCAAATTTACCAATGAATTGAAACTAATGGACAACATTACAAAATACATAATGGACAGGTTAATAAATTTTGTTAGCTGTCTTTCACCTGTTTTCCACACAATTAAAAGAAACAGGTAGTGAAATGATTGCTCTGAATTTCCACTAAATATAATTTTAAAAGAAATTAATTTCTTTCAGTCTAAAACGAAACAATTTAACAGACCATGTCAATGTATTTTTTCTTTCTGATCATGGAATGATTTCGACTACCAAAAATGATGTCATTGACTTGAGAAATTTTGTGTCAAGTGATCTGTACGACATCTATGAAGGATCCCCTGGTATTCACATTTATCCAAAACCAGGTAC
This sequence comes from Polyplax serrata, assembly GCA_037055365.1. Lineage (NCBI taxonomy): Eukaryota > Metazoa > Arthropoda > Insecta > Psocodea > Polyplacidae > Polyplax > Polyplax serrata. Next base: position 7,340,212 of record JAWJWE010000002.1, on the reverse strand, counting down.
CAGTTCTCTTCATTCCAAGACTTAAAAACAAATTATGTGCTTAATAAATATTTGACTTTTTATAATTGTTTTGTGAATTAGGAAAAGCCAACATAGTGTATAATGCATTGAAAGCAGCTGTCAAAAATGGTTCTAAATTCAGAGTTTTCAAAAATTCTGAAATACCAGATCATTGGCACTTTAAGAACAACAGAAGAGCTCCACCGATTTTAGCTCTGGCAGATCCACCTCATGTTTTCCAGGATTTCTATCCATATGTAAAAGAAATTGAAAGGCAGTGGAATTTTACTGGTAATGTATCCTTGCGAAATGAGAAATATTTTTATTTATAATTCCTATTATAATTCTTAACATTTCCTGACTGCAAAATTAATATTTGTGAACAAAAAAAATTATGTTTAAATGATAAGATTAAATGTTTTAGAGTGTCACATAGGTTGTTATCAAGAGTTTGTCTGTCTGCACCACTCTCTTAGCCTTGCCAATCTTAACTCTTTATAATGTGTTAACCCTAATGTTAAAACAGTCCAAACATTGTGATTTATTTCATTTCTGTCAAAAAAGTCGTCTACAGTTGTGAAATACAAACTTAAAGATAGAAAGCATACCTTCCACAGTTTCATATCGTTTTGTGCTTTGAATTTAATATTAGTATTCCATTTCAGCGACGAACACAACTGAGTTCGGCATGCATGGATACGACAACAGTGAAAAAATGATGAAACCGTATTTTCTGGCGGTCGGACCTGCAATCAAGAAGAATTACACGATCGAACCTTTCAAGACGTTGGATTTGTTCTCTCTCTGGTCTTACATGTGCGGATTCGCGGATTACGCCAAGGCAACGAATGGTAGTTTAGAGATTGTTAGTAAAATGTTGAGGCAGGGGCAGAACATGAGCCTGAACGAAACGAACGAGAGTCAATGTAAGTCACACTTTGGTCACAAGTTAGGAGTACAATTAAGAGAGACATTCTCTAGTGCTCAAACCCCTTCCCGGACGGTTTCCCTGAGTCAAACTGAAAACCATTAAAACAGTGGCAAGCAGTAGTTAATCACGGATTGTTGTGAAACATCAAAAATAAAACATCGGCAATGATTTGAGCAAAAAGCTTTACTTTTATTTATTTATCTTTACACGTCAGTAGGAATTGTTTTATTATTCTGTCAGCGATGATTAGGCCGATTAAGAAATTCTTCGCCGTCAATCTTACACGATTGACTAATTCGGAAGACATCACGCGTTATTCGTTAATTTGTTTTATATTATTAAATGTGAAAAATAAAAATTACCTACCCCTGCACATCCTCACATATGTACTTATGATAAAATACATAACGGGGAACAGACCAGAGTAAGAGACAACAAAATTTTGCTTGGAACATAACTATTTATGGTAAAATGTTCACGTTCAGTTTAATGAGATGAGAATTTATTTTATTTTTTGTTTGAATTTAACGATTTTAAAAATTCCAGTTGTGTCAGTTTTCAAAGATTTCACCATTTTTCAAAATCTTCAATGTACTTATTATTTATCCGCAAAAAAAAGAATTGTAAAAATATGTCAAGTACACTGTGTTTTGGGGAACCAAATTCGAGTCAGAAATTATAATAATATGTGTAATGCGTCGTCACGTATCTTGTAAAAGTTTTTTTTATTAATCAAAAAGACGTGCACTGTCGTGCATGGGTTTGGAAGTCAACAGCCACTTCCTTACTTATCGTTGCTTCGCGCTAGTCTTCAATGATAATTATGCGATGTATGATAAGCGAATTCATAAATGGCGAGTTCGTCGTACGCTGACAAATCTTTTATAATGTTTTGTAATAGCCCAGTTACGTGTTTACTTCCTCTGGGTAATATTTTTTTTTGTGACACTTGAAAACTTTCTTGAACTTTGCTCCCGGGAAAATGGGAGTTAACCCTCATGTTTGAATTCGAATGTCTGGTCGTCGTCTGGCGAGAGCAGTAGAAAACCCGTGATGCGACTTCCTCGTGTTCGACCGCAGTTTCGTAGTTTCTTAGTTTCTAATTGTAATCGTGTTTTGTTACGTCAGTGGATTTATTTGTTCTGTGCGTCATTTACTTCATGACTTCGCATGACTTAATATAATTTTGGTGTGACAAGAACGTCGGTTTAACGGGTTTGGCAGTGACCATGCCACGTAGAGAGGAACGGGATCCCCGCTGGGGGATTTTACCCACTTTTTATCCGTCTCTTGTCACCGTGAAGTTCCTTTCTCAATCACAGTAGGATGTCACTCGGAAAGCAAAGCGACGTTTTACTACAGACATAACGAAGACTGAGTAACTGACACTTGGCCTACGTAATTACTTATCTTATGTTTTTAAATTTTGTCATACGCAAATGATTTAATGTGTTTTTTTTATTGCTTTTATAATTATTAAACAAGAAATTTGAATTGAATATGTTGGAGAAACTAATAAATCAGTTTTAATTGAAAAATCGAAAACGGCCTAATGTTTTACACGAATCAATGTAATTGTAAATATTAATTATTATTATTATTATAATATTTTGGATTGTAGTGAAATGTACTAAGGGAAGGTAACTAACTGCTTGCTCTGTTTTGGTTTCTGTATATTAGTCTGTTATTAATTTTCTACCACCTTCGCTGTTTTTTTTTGTATAATTCGTATTATTATTATTAATTTGAAGGCTAACAATCTTTTCACGGCACATTGTCATTCTTCCAACTTCCGGCACGTTTAAACAAATAACTTTTAAATTGTTTTAATCTGACTGCGGTAGAACTTTCAGACGACTGTTATTCTTTTCCTAGTTTACTGTCCGCCCGTCATCCACTGAACTGTGTTCTCTCACTTATCAAACACTAAACATTTACTATTTCAATTTCAATGTCCGGACTTTGGGTTTTTAAACAATTAATTTTGAATTTTTTTATAGATGTGGGAAGCATTTTATTGAGGCTTCTTCTTATAGGGATTGTCGTAAACGTGGCCGTTTACTTCGTTTATAGGAAATGGTACTTCAGAAAGAAAGCGTATTTAAGCAGGTAAATAATCGTACCACCTTTAAACTTAACGAGACACGCTCTCGTGTTATGTAGGTCTCATTAATTGTTTTTTTTTTTTTTTTACTTTTTTACAGGCTGGGTGACGACCCGCAGGATTCTGCTTTTAGACAAAGGCTGTTGGACTCCGACGAGGAAGCCTGAAATGTCCTATTGATTTTCTTTTTCACCCGTCGATTCCTCTAGTTCTAGTCACCCACGAATCAATCTGCCTTATTATTATTATCGTCGTCGTCGTCATGAGACATCATTATTATTATTTTATTTAAGCTTCGCCAATAATTCAATAGTGAATGGAATCTCAATAGGAGGATATATTTTACTTAAATTCGGTCCGGTTGTACTCGCAATTTTCAGTTTACGTATTTGCTTACATATTTTATTATTGTATTAATCGTCACACGGATAATAACTCGGAAAGAATACGAGAAGTGTGATGATTGTTTTAGTCGGGTTGTGAAGGCGCTAAATTATATTTTTATCGTATCAGAAGACGTATCAGAGTCCTGTATCGATTAGTTGAGCTTGAAGAAGTGTAAAAGTTGTTACAAGTTTAGTAAGTTTCAACTTTCGTTTCGTTGAACTGTTTTGTCTTGTAAACGTGTAGTAACTTATGCATCGACCAAGTTCCTGACATTATTTTTAAATTTGAAGTTTTGATCTTGTCCAAAGAGAAAGACTTTTTTTTTGAAATTTAGTTTCGTAGTACTTAAACCAAAGAATTTAAGTGGCAGCACATTGTGACGTACGAGAATCCGAATTTGTTTTTCTCGCGCGGTTAACGCGAGAAGGAATCAATTAACGTGTAAGACACGCTTTCTGTGATGGAAATTTAAAGTTTAAACGATCTCAAAAGGATCCCTACGGGTACCCGCGCGGTAAATAGAGCGGAAACGGCACTAGGAACCTATTAAGTGATGATAGATCTGATTTTTTTTTTTTGAGTAATATTAACACGGTCGTACTGTTTTTTTTGTTGGGGGGTTGTCATGTTACCATTTACTATAATAATATTGCGCTTCGTTATGTTGCTGTATAAATTTCAGGTTTTGGTTTTTGCTCATGTTGTGTTACGGAGGGACAGGTTTCGAATTTTCGTAGTATCACCGGTAGTTTTTAGTTTTGTAATGTCGTACAATAGTACATCGTACGGGAGAGCTTTTTAGCATGTTTTTTTTGCTTGAAATCCGAGGCCGACGAAATTATTATTAAGTGTTTAACCTTTACATTCAGAGTTTTATTTATTTAACAATTTATCTTTGTGATGAGTATCTGGGTTTTTATTTAACTCTAATAGCTGTACTTTGGAATGAGAAAGGAAATAAAGCATTATTTTTTATTAAAAGTTTTAAGATTTTCTCTGTTATTTCTACCTGTTATTTCCCTGTTCCCCCTGGCCAATTTAAAGAATTTGAACGTTGAAAATTAAATTTTTGCTCTTCACCATAAGGACAAACGGACTCACCTTACAACACTATACTCTATACGACTGTACATAAAAAAAATTAATAAACATTTCAGTACACATTTTAAGGATGGAGAGTTCGAACGAAGAACATCGTGGAGTTAATTTTTTACCCTTGTAAATTATTTATTCATTCGATAGTTTCTTTTATTAATTATCGATAGATCACACTAAGTATTGATTAGTTCATCAGAAGTGAACGAAAAATAATAATTTAACAGTACTCTGTACCAATGCATTTCTCAACAGTTTCTTATATCTCTGGAAAAACGGATAAGCAGACCGTTTGCGTTCTTCCTAAAAGGGAGGGACTGTTTTTGTTCAATTTGAATTTCACAACAACTTCTAATGTACAGTCATATATTTATAGGCTATATAAAAAAAAATTGATTTACATCCACAACCATCCAGGTACACAAACACAGAGTCCTCACCGTCGGAAGACACATTTCTTAACAACAAAATCGGAATAAGAGTTAACAGTAACATCAGAGGTTCTTGTTCGAATGGGCTGTAGACGACCCAGAAAGTTTCACCGGCGACGAACGAACGTTGTTAGTTCGGTCTCCATCTTAACAGGATGCAGAACCTGAAATGAAAATTTTGTTCGTTTTAATTAACCCGTAGCGGAAGATCAAATACGTTGATGAATTGGTTATTGAGTCTCCGAGTTGGGACAACTCGACGGAAAGAAATGGCAAGAAAATAATTCAAACTGACAGGAATAGGAAAAAGCTTCGGTTTTATCCACCGGCAAAAAAAGTACGCCTCGTTGGCTACTTCTAGAAACGATTGATCGATTATTTATCGTCTGATTACTTTCGATCGGTTATCGGAGGCCTCCCAGGAGCGTAAACCGGCACTCGGGTTGCCTCCATCTAGGCATGTTCACCGTCTGGATTTTCTAAAATTTGCATTTTTTAACTTCCTAGATTGACATCCATTGTCGGATTATTGAATGAATTATTTAAGTTGGGCGGCGGTTACCCAAGGGAATTAACCCCCGGGGGCCCAGTTACTTGTTCATGTAATTAATGTCTGCTTCATTCTAGAAATGGATCAAACCGTAGCTTGGATTCCAGAGGATTCATTTAACGTTTGCGTAGTCAGGAGCAGTCTGTGGGACCACGGGAGTGAAAATGATACTAAAACCCTTACGGGAAGCTGTAAAGGGGAAACATGTAGATGTACATGTGAGTGGACATCAGCTGTAGGGTAGACATTAAAGCAATTAGAATGTGGAAGAAAGGGAAAAAAAACCCTAACTGTTTCTCGTACACACCAAGCTCATATTGAAGTGACCCGCAATCTGAGCATTATTTCTAACTACTCCACGAGTTAAAGTAGTGTTGAACGTTTACTTTCATTCTGTGTGTTTACAAGTAAAACAAATAGACAAATTTCCTACCTTGCATGAAGTTCTTCTGCCTGTCTGCTTTTCTGCTTTCTGATTTTCACCTTCTTCCACATTCCGAAGTGCATTCACCCGGTAGAAAACTAAAAGAGAGACGCATTATTAACCTGCTACATTCTACTGAAACGGACGAATTGGTGGTCTCGATGACAGAACAAACACTACTAAAACTACAGGGTTGATGTATTTCTTAAGGGTGTAACAAAACATGTGTCATTAGTTAAAGGGTCTGTTATTAAGTTCAATGATGGGATAAGTAATTTGTGATGAAGGAAAATGCACTCACAGTGCAACCCCTCATGAGAATGGGCAACCTGAGGGGTAACATGCCTTTTTCCCGTCAGCAAATGTTACTTTTTCTTTCTGGTGGTGAAAAACGTATTCTACTAAATAAGCGGGAAACTACAATTCAAAGCTTGAAACTTAAAAGTCTCACTCCAGAAGGAGTTGGAGTGGTAGAAGTACAATTCTACATACGAATACTACTTAACCGGTTCATAACAATAGTCGGAATCAAATTAAGTTACCTTTTCTGTATCAGTCTGGCGGTGTCCCTTCTTCAAAGTTTGCCATCCTCAAGTGCAATCGAGTACCTCTGCAGAGGAAATAACAACAAGAATTTGAAAACTACAAAACGAAGAACCTGAAGATTCCTTTTCGTATTTTTTTTTCTGTACACAAATCTTCTAATGCAGTTTTCTTCTTCCAACAGTGATCAACACCGGACCCGACTTGATTTTCTTAAATACTGAAATGGCTTCCTCGTGCGACATTCCCTGAAGTGAATCTTCGTTCACCGTCAGTATTTCGTCACCTGAAAAGTAAACCACTTGAGTATTTGAACTATTAACCATTCTTCGACCAGTTTCTACAATGCAGTCACCTTCGTGAAGAGTTCCATCATCCGCAGCCTGACCGTTGGTGAAGATTGTTTTGATGAAGATTCCCATCTTTCCCTTGGGCGAGTCTCGTCCACCGACTATACTGAAACCCAGAGACTTACATCCGGCTCCTTTCCTGAAGATGACGGTGTGATGGGAAATGACGGATCCCGTCGTAGGGAATGTGCCACCCGACTTTCTCTTCTCTTCCGTCCTTTTCGGATTTTCCATCTTTGTCTCGGGTTCGATGGTGACGAGACCGTGTTTCGCGCAGTTGATGACCTTCGGTCCTTCTCCTCCGGCCTTGGGCGAGAGATTCACTTGACTGAGAGACCGTCTGAACTGATTTACTGTTTCTCCATTGTGCAGGGTGACGACGTCTACGTAGAACTCGTCGCAACCGGACGGATTGTTGTTCGTGATCGAGTGATGTTTAAGTAGAGCTTTGGCCTCTTCTGGAAACGGAAGTCCCCTCAGCAGGCGTCCGTTGACTTTGACCACCTCGTCGTTCACTTTAAGTCTTCCATCTCTGAAGTAAACAAGATGATATAGTCGTCACGTAAGAAGTTAACATGAACTACTGCTGCTATTGTATTTTAGTTAGACCTACCTGAATGCTGCTCCTGATGGGTCGATATACTTTATGTAGTATCTTGACTCGTTGTCGACTTCTCGTACCGCCAACTGAATGCCTAAAACTTCATTTTCGTGGACCTTTGGTACCCGGTAGAGCTGTAAACTTTTCCTGGACGATCCCTGCCAGTCTTTACTCATGGCAGACAGGTAACCGCATTCGGAGAACCTCCTACAACTGCTCCTCATCGGATTGTCCCGCGAAAAGTACTTTGAGTAACTTTTACTCTCCGTCGTGTTCTTCACGTAGAGTCCCGTTTTAACAGGCTTCTGTTCCCGGTTCCTCTCGAAGGACATCGGCGGTAAACTGTACGAATTGTCCTCCTTCGTTTCGTACTCGTTCTCGTTGTAGACCATGCAAGGCTTCGCGACGACAATCTCCGACGGGAGAAACTCCGGTTTCTTGAAGAATCTCAAACTGGGGTTGTCCTGAAAGTCCAACTGTCTCTGAATGTCTGTGATGTCCAAGAAGGATGACATTGGTGTTTCGTTCCCCGACTCGGATTCGTGGAGAGATCCCGTGTCCGAACTTTCATTCGCGACTATGCCACTGTCTCCATCGAGTTCTTGTGTCACGCTTTCTTTATTGTCCTCGCTTTGCCGGTTCCCGTCACTGTCGTAGCCGCTCTCGGCCGAATTGACGTAGCCTGCCAGGGGTAGAGAGTCGACACCGTTCGGGTAGTAACATTTTTGCTCTCTTTTCAATCTTCTTCCTAGTGTGTTCACTTCGTAAACAGCCGGATAATTGTTCTCCGTCAAACTTGCGAAACACTTTTCCGAATTGGCTTTCTTCATTTTCGTGTTACGTCCGACGTAGACATCCGCGTCCGTCACATTCTTATTGTTTCTCACACTGTTGTTCACGACACTTCCGCCGTTCTCTTCCGGCAGTACGGATAACTTTGATCTTAGGAAAGCATATGGGAAATTCGCACGGCGATTCGACGAGGATTTCGCTATGTCCGCGAGATTGTCCACGCTGAGTGTCTTCACGGCCAGGTGAGGTGGCAACGACTGGACCGTCACGGACGATTTGACTTCGGCCGACGGGTCCAAACAGTCTGCTGGGTCGTCGCCCCGAAAATAAGACGCCGACAACTGGGAAGTCGAACAACTTCGGAACAGAGTTTTGTCATCGGGGGTAGGACCCGCAGGACTGCGCAGTCCTCCTTTGTTCAACATTCCCGTGGAACCCATCCTGTAGAAGAAGTTCTTCAGGGAGGATGGCGAGCTGGAGGAAAGACTTTCACAGTCTTCCGATGAGCCCAGGGAGAGAGCCGCATCCGAGGCCCTTCTCGCTCTCCACGACTGTTTCTTTCTGAAACTTCCACTCGATTCGGCATCTTCTGTAAAATCCTTCCACTCTCCGTTCTTCAGTTGCTCCCATCTTTTTCCGACGCGTCGGCCCCACGTGGAAAAAACTGAAATGAAATGAAAACATGTTGACTACCCGAATTACATAATCATACACACCGTGAGTTCCAATGGTGAAGGGTGAAAAACAAATTATAAATTTATTTGAAAACCCTAGATTAGACCCGAAAATTATTCCAAATGATTTTAACATTAACAACTGGACATGCTATTAGCGGAGAACTAGTTGCAAACGGCAATTAGGCAATTAGTTTTTGGAGACGGTCAATTATCTATGAGTAAACAACTGCTAAGAAAGATTTATATTTTCTTCGGCTGACAAGTTTCACGTATTTTTCTGGTATTCTACCTTCTTAAATACTCAAGGGCGTAGAAATACATTTCTAAATACGCGTGTATTGTGAAATATCCATTTCGGCCATGTGTTACGCTCTAAAATACTTTGGTACACGCCGGCAGCATAACTACATTACAACTGCAAGCCAAAGGCTTTTCAAATATCAGTAAGAAAATGGTATTCAGCTGGTTACGAGGAGATATGTTAATTCTAGTTTGTGCGAATATTTCCAACTCACATATTTTTCTATTCTGATTACGTATTTTAATGTAATTCTCGGTGACGTTTCGAATGTATTATTTATGCTAAGTAATTGTTACCGCTTTAGTTGACTCGAGAAAACTAACGGGTTAACTAAACTATTTTTTACCATAAGTAGACATGTAGTTTCTCGTCCGGAGGGATTTAAAAATACGTCAAGTGCCGCAACACTGCTCCACCAGGCTTGCATTGGTCTTCTTTTGCAGGGGACAAGGTAATCGGTAATGATCATCAGTACAAAATATAATTAAGCCATCTCGTGACGGTTCACATTTTTCCAAATTTATATTACAATAGCATATGGTGCCATGTGAACGGAAAATCATTTGAGCGACACAAATGCAATTGTCATTCTGTCATTTTGACCGGCAGATCCAAATGTTTATAATTTCATTTGGTTTGTTTTAATAAATTGAAACCAAGTCCGATGCACTGCAAGTAGCGTAAAACTTTTCCAAATATAGAAAAGCTTAATGTTGGAACTTTTCAAAGAGCAAGTTCATTTTTATTTCACACACTTCTGGGCACTTTCACTCCAATGAATTTCGGGGTGTGGCATTTGATCGAAAACGATAATGCTGGGCGCCTCAGGCATGAAGTAATTTCACACATGCCGTACTTTTTTTAAATTACGAATAAACCTAATACCCAACTATCACTGCCTAGGAAAACTTAGAAAATCTCGGAGGTGGAAAATTTCAGAAAACAGTTCACCGACAGTTTGAGACGTCCTGTCCCGTCTCTATGTGGGGTCCCTGGGCTTAGTCTACCACCTACACCTTCGGGATGAGCCTCTCCTTTCACTCTCCTGCCACGTTTCCGTTAGCGGATGTTGCACCCTCTGGGAACCTTCAAAATTCAAGCTCCCGTCAATAAATCACGTCCTAATGAGTTACTGGACCATTCTACTTAAGTAATTTTGCCGTTTCAACCCTTTCTCTTACGGTTTCACGGATTGGCGATGACAATTGTCTTTCCGTGATGATCTCTAGCACAGTGCCATTTCTGTATCATCACGAAAGTGGATCACCGAGCTGGAGGCCAGCACCGAAGACTTTTGAAACGCCTTTTCAATGTCGACGACATCGTCAAATCCCAGCGGATCGTCACACTCGTCAGAAGAACATAACTGTAATTATGTCACCGAGTTTCCGGTACGCAGATATCCCCCGATTGATCTAACACGATTTCCAAATGAATGAAAACAAACAAATTACATTCATTAGAATGTGATCCGAGTCTGATGGCGGAACGACCGCGACAACAGGCAAAGACTGTTGCTTCATCCATGTGCTTTCCATCGAACACTGTCATGCCTCTCTTCTCGATGGATTGTCAACAATAAAAAATTGATTGGCTCCGGTGCAAAAGAAACTGGAAAGGAGAGCCCTTTAAAATGGTAAATCCCAGAGCCGGAGGAATGCAATTTGAATGATGTGCAGGCTGCACCAGGCAACATTTCAAGGAAAATCTCACACTGCATTTCTAATGTATCTGTGATTTGTAACGTAATCATTCGGATTGGAATTATTTTAAATCGATGTAACTCCCGTGAGAAAATTAAATTTTCTACAAAGAAATTATGATTTTATGACAGGAAATAGGATCATTAGGTGCGCTGGGAAGAGTAAGGAATTGATGGCGGCAATTAATGTTAATTGGAAACTAGTGGAAGTGTACAAAAACGTATGCAATTTGAGGTAGACGAGACGAGAGACACGTGATGAGGAGTCGTTCTCTGTGGTCCTACCGGTGTGCAATATCGTTTCGTATAACTAAGAGCGAAATTTCCGATCGACTGGTGACTCAGACTCACCGGCAATAATAGACCTGGTCTAGGTGACCGGAAATTACACATCGTAAAAGACACCAACAAAGCCAAACTAATTTGTAGGAGTGATCGAATGTGACCCGTGGAAGTAACCAATATTGGAAAACTGGAGGCACTAAGGCAAAACAGTGTTCTATTTAGAGGTTAGCACTCCTAGTTAGAAGCCATGAACTACAAATGAGAGGCTTAAGTTGCTATGCATGGACACTTCATTGTATTGATTCCTAACCCTTGAGTGAATGAATGAATGCGTCGATGAACACCTGCCACGGCTGATTACCAACTTTGGCAGGGAGTGTTCACTTCGCACTGTTGCAAATTATGTAAGTTGCACGACCAATCTACTCCTCAACCTGTCACCCACCTGCCATCGAATAGAAACGTTGTCAAAACCACAGAGCGACTAGAAAAGCCACTCGTCGCCGCACTCTCGCCATCTTTCAAACGTTGAATTATCACCGTTTGAGAAATTAACTATTCTTTATTTCTTATTCAGTGAACGAAACGAATTACGAGACAATTAAAACATCCATGCCGTTGTTTATCAGGGCGTACTGCCCCACAAGTCTTTTACTACATGTAGACCTCGCATCGTAATTTAATAATCAAGCCGAATTCTCATGGGCTCGGATGACGACTTATGACGAGAGTTCAACAAATAGAAATTGGGTCGTTGTCTGCCAAATAAGGGAGATATTTGTATAAGAAAACGAAAAGCGGAGTTGGTTAACGTTTTAAATCAAAATTATGATTGTATCATACCTGGTTATCACGTCCCCATTTGGTCAACCTCTTACCACAGTTTAGTAATCTTACATGGATTGGAAAAAAAGCACTACTTTCGTCTCCATCCAACCAAACTAGTTTGCTTCGAGCCTTGTCAACTCGAATCGAAAAGAAAAATAAGAATTGAAAACATAAGTTTCGGAAGAATCGTTCGTCCCATGTAATGACGATAGTTTTTTCCACAACTTTTACCATTTTCTCTCTCTCTCTCTCTCCCAGTCGTTTTCTTCTTCGTCACGTCAGTCTTCCGACGAACACATCAAAGCGAGTCGCAAATTCGTAACTAATTCAATGTAAAACTATCTCATTTGTTCTGCTCGGGGACGAGGAAAATCGGTGTGAACAAAAGAGCACAACATGACGGCCTCTTCGTGCTACTTACCATACTTTCGAACCAAAAAAAAACCTACTACTTTCGACCCCTCGACCCGAGACTTTCCCTAAACAACCGATGAGGCTTGACAATTAGTATTTGGTAAATACAAAAGTCGATACGGTCGAGTGCTACTTTCGATAGCCGTTGACTACAACCCGACACGACAAAACGTTGTCCTCGTCTAGGCAACTGCACAAGAAGTCAGTTGTTTGCCTGCCTGTTAGGCTCACCCCGAGACACTCCCGAGGACAACAAATAACTAGTCTCGGATGAACTTCACCGGTAACTACTATAGTTTGGTTTTTCGTTTTACACGTGATTATTCGTAATCCATTAAAACGTTCGATTCACTTTCGGTTCCAGAGCAACACGCGAGGAGTTCGCGAGCAGTGAAAAAAAAGTATGGCCGAAGTGGCCTCTCTTACATCAAGTCAAACCTGAAACTCTCGTCAACCTTCAAATGTTTTCGATTGTGTGTTCCATTCACAAAGGAGAAGAGTGAATGACCTGTTCGATGGAATAATTGCTTGATTAATTCTAATCAAAAAAGGGTACAAATAACTTCGCTTTGGTTTGCCTACCGTTTCTCTTTCAATGGCGGCCACCAACGCGCCCGGAGGACTGGAAAATTCGACAAACATCCAGTTGTTCAGCACAATTAAAAATGTTTACTAACTTTACTTAATGTGCTCTAATCAACTTGATTTTTCGGTCGGCTCGAATGACGAAAATGAGAGCCTGCCAGCCCTTGTCAATGCCAAGTGGAGTTACAAGTCTGCAGCGCGGAGAACAAACTCTGTGTGTACACTCCCAGAGTTAAGTGCCCCCAGGGGCTAGCAGACGGAGAAGAAATTATGAAAAGTTAAGTAAAATTAAGAATATTACCTGACGCCGGGGAAAAATCTATTCAATACAAAGAATTAAGAATTTTCATTAAATTGCATTACTTAGTAACTTAAATAAATAAGTTAGTAATGTAAATATGTAAAGTAAGTAAGGTCGTAAATAACTAACATAATTAAAGTAAATAAAAGAGAAAACTCTACCCCTTTACATGTTCATTCTCCTTTATTAACTATTAAACATTACGCCCTACTAAGCTCAAATGAATGAAAATAGCTCAAAATTAATAGTGGGCGCGAATTTGATGGAACTTATGTAACAAGTTGAAGATGTTTCCAGATGACAAGTGCATTCATCTGAGTCGAGTACATCGATGAAAGCACTAAGACACTAGAACTGCTAAGAGTACCAGTCAGTGATGAAATTAACAACAGATAGAATGACCGTGATCGGTTGTTTCATAGCGAGGTCTTGACTACGTGCGAGAGTAGGAACCGTCAACACAAAATGCATTTACAAATACACCAAAGTTAACCTTTGTCGAAGCCTTGGAACGATTTGTCTACAAAAGAATACTAAACGATCCATATTAATCGGTAGTAAAAGTGAACGATCGGACACCTTGTTTTAATTTAAATTCTCATTTCCAGGTGCGGAAGTACGAAACGTGAGAGAGAGGAAAACAATTATATAGGGCAAAGCGAAGCACTTGAGTTGATACTCGCCAGAGAGAATTCGTTTTCAAAGGCCTCTCATGAATTCCATCGAACAGGAAACTCTTCAAGGTACAAATACAAAGGTCCAAGGATCAAATCAATCGGAAACGGACAAATTAGAAAATTTGAAAGTGATCTTTGCTTGGTACTCGAAACACCCACCAGCAACGATCCAAACCCCCGCTTAAAAACTTACTCTTTTTCTTGGAGCTGTCGTCCAGAACCAGTGCTGGAACTGCTTTGACCGTCTTAAATTCGACAGTCTCATTTGAAGTGTTGCAGGGCAGGGGAGGAGGTTCGCTGTTGCGCCGGCTCCGGAAAAGACGCATCGCGGCTTTTCTTCAATTATTCCTCGACCTCACATCCGTAGTTTAATATCTGCAAAGGGAAAACAACGAAATGAAAAGCGTGTTAATGTCCATAGGAAATTAGAGGCAGGGAATTTCGCAGTTGCTGCGGAAGGAGTCGTTAACGAAAAAGCATATACACACATTCGCTCTCTTTCGAGAACTTGAGGAGCACACGTGAGCACGTGACGGACAAAGAACCAGAAATTGGTTCTGGGTAGAGTGCAGAGCGACCAGCTCCCTAGAGAGACAAAGAAAATGGAAAGTGTTAGCTGAAATGTGAGTCTGAATAAAGCGAAATACTCAACTTGAAATGGTTGGACACAGCTGTGCGAAGAGCCCATCCATTCAACCACATTATTTCCCTATATTAAGTTCTTCCTCGCAGTAAAGGTACTTACACTGATTACTGTAGAGATAGTGAACAGATACTACCTGAAACTGTCGATTTCGACACAAGTCCAGTAACACATGATAAGAACTAATTTTCGTGGAATTACTACTTTTTTGCGAGGAATTTTTGCACACAAATCTCACAACTTTCATTGGCAACCGGCAGTCGACCATTGCGTCGGATTTGCACGCGGAACGATTTATTTCCTTTATTAATTATTAATCGCAAATAACACACACACACGTCTAATAACTTTCTATTGCATTCGATCCGAAAGCTGATTTGTTGTACTGAGTTACATCACTGCGAAACACCAGAAATAAATTAATAATTCGTATTATTTAATTTAGAATCGCATAATTAATAAATCAAAATGTTACACTTCGACGCGACTTATCCATCAACTAAACCATTTCGAATGTTTTTAACGTACCAACCGTCAGAGTTATCACCGATATCACAAGTCTTTTTGTAGGTTCTGCACCAATTGTTACGTCCACAACCGTACAAATGTCTATTTCACGCCAGCAAGTGTACGACTTAAGTTGACACAATTACAAAGCTGCAGTCATCATCTTTTACGAAAAAATACCAATGAATTCCGCAATCTCACCTCCAGGAGTTAAAGCAAAAGAGAAAACTAAACAAAACCAAAACTATCAAGGAAAAGTATGACGTGATAAAATTCAAACATCACAGTCCCGATAAAATACAAACTCACTGAACCTAAAACTTTTATTTAAGGTGAATTTTCATCTAATACTCATCGATGAGACACTAGTAAGTTATAGTTTCCTGTCATATTAAGTTAGTTAATAATAATTTGCGAGCATGTGTTTCTTATACGTGGCTTCGCGATAACTAATACAAAAAAGTCGTTAAATTTGTGTCTTCTCCGGGCGGTGCATATTCACATCAGAAAAAGATCGATCGATCTGATCCAGACAGATCCCTGTACATCGACCCGAAACAGAAAGCTTCTGCTTCACTAAGCTTCAGGACTTTTTCTATATTACGTTGCTCTAAATGGAAACGACATATCTACATATATAATCCGCATCCCCCAAAGGAAAGGGGGTTAATTTGCCTTTCAGGGTTGCTCCTTTCAAATTCTGCAAAATGTTCTACTTCTCTCCGAATTTGCATTCTAATGTAAATAAATTCATAAGTATACTTTTCATTATATTCCAAATCGCATATTCTAATTCTGAAATTAATTCGTTTTGTTTTGTTCTGTTAAATTTCTTTTGTTCTCTCCTTTCTCGGACTCCGGAAGAAATCACACGAAAGCAGTACACCGGAGTGTGGAATACCAAATATGTGAAACCAAATAATCTGAAAGAGGTAACCGATTAATAAAATAAGTAATAATACCTCACACTTTCATTACTCCGTAACCCAGATTTGTTCACCTTTAAGTAAACTGCGCTTTTGACCGTGGGGACTTGGTGCAACTTGGTACCCGACGACGACTGCAACTCTTCATCTGAGTACATCTGACATTTATAATCCGGTTTTTTTTTTAATAAACACATAAAAGCACAAGATACTTCTGTCTGATTCATTCGTATGTTTTACAACCGGCAGACACATACGCATTTGTATATATATGCAAAGTAGGGAGTACAGCATTATTTTTGCCCCGCAACCGCCATTAACGAGAACTTTATGCTTCTTGTGTAACTTTCAGGTATGCAGGCGTCGTGGACTTAAGCCTGCTACAGGTAGCTACACCTGTACAAACTGTCTGGCAGAAGTTAAACTTGTGTGTGTGTGTGTTGTAAAGTACAACTCAACTTGAAAAACTTTCAAGTTTTTACACAATTCCGATTCAAAGTCCATCGGCGTAGAGCCTTTGTTCGGAATTAAAAACATGTCTGAATGCTTTAAAAGTAAATTAATAAATGTCAAAAACATAATAACACATTTTTTAAGTTTCAAATACTCGTTTTATAATGTTATTATTCATTGCTGTGATCATTAGTCTTTCGGATGACATTCTTTTTGACAATCCTCCCCAAAAGTACAATCAGTCAATGCTTTTCTGGGGTGTGATGGCATTTGAGAACATTTCTTTTTCACAATACCTAAAACCCCGTGTGCTTAGTTCAGTTTCATCGTAATATATGTACAATAATATATGATTCACCTGTCAGCAACAGCTAGAGAAAACCCAACAACCGCTCGAGGTTAATTTGATAAATGCACATCTGGGAAGTTGTTACTCAAAGAAATACTGAAAAAATACAATGTTTTCGCCAACGAACACACTTCTCTGCAACGTATTCACCTGTAATTATCTATCGGATGGAGGTCAGGGTCACATCACCAAAACAAAACTCTTTCATTCATGAAATACGTTTCCTAGAGCAGTGTCTCCTACTCAAAGGAATCCGCGTCGCGTTCACACCTGAGAAAGGAAAGTTGGTCAATTGCAGGCTTTCATGAAACAAATCGGTCAATGGAATTTCAATCGCTGGGATCACGAGTTATCATCGGCCTCATTACATTTCAACAAGAAATATTTATTAATGATGTTACAGGTGTATCACACTGCAAGTCAATTGCAAATCAATTAACTTAATAAAAGAGACCCCCCCCCGTTAAAGGGACTTCAAAATCTTCATTTCAATACTCATATTATTGTAAATAATATCAATAGTTTAGTACAATATATTAATAGTTTATTAATCCGATTTATATTGTATATTTTGTATTGTATTTATATATGTTCAATTACCAATGAAACCTTGTTTCTTTTCGAGTAAAAGTATTCCTCCGTAATGTAGTACCAAGTATTTATATTGTAGTTTACATTATTTTTTAATGTTCGTAGAACATACTTTAAAATATGGGTCTCAATCAATAAAACAAACTTAATTTTAATATTACGGAATATACCAAAAGCAAAGTATTATGTGCTTCACATAGGTAAAGCCGTGAGAAAGGTACTGTACAAGGTACTGGTAACTTCAAGAAGCGCTACCGGAAAATACCACCGTAGAAATAGAAAAGCGAGACACGGTCTCATCCAAAGTAAGTTACCACGTCTGTCACACGTTTAATAAAACACAATGGTAACCGTTTTTAATTTTTGTTAACACGTATACCTGGACTAAACCTTAATCCAAACCCATGGGAACCAGTTTAAGTAAAAAAAGGCAAACGTCATCTCATCATTCGTGACTCCCTCTGAAGCCTAAGAATAAGAAGACAAGGTTGAACAGCTGATGTATTCCATTAGAATAATTGTGTACAGGTATGATACGACGACTAGCCACCTAAGTTAGTTAGGAGTCACATAAAAGAACCGCATTCAAGTACTTGTCTACACGGTAGGTTTTACTTCCTTTCCCTTCCATTCGTGATCGAACGTAAAAGCTCAATCAATCTAATCGATAATTGGAGTCATTCATTCCGGAATTTATCCGTCGACGTTTAAAACTTAAAATCCGGTTTGAGTAGTCATTGTAATTAAATAACTATATAACATGGTTATAATTAATTTTGTCGTGTTTAATTTTCTGTCGATGAGTCCGATAATATATATATACATTTGTATATACTAATACATATGTTGAGAGTTCATTGCTTCTTTATTTGAGACGCCCTCTTTCATGGGGTCGTCATTTTCTACGTACATTCTCTACGACTAGGATGCAAGTTCAAATACCCTGGACGAGACTGAGACTGGAACGGCGTTAAGACACGTGCGATTCTGCAATTAAACATAACCATTTTTTCCTTTTCCATAAAAATAGTCAGGTGAATCACGTTCTTTGACGAAATTGTGCATTGACACGGCCTTTTTTTTGTCATCTGAAGTTTTTCGATTTGCCCCCCGTTAATTCCGTTACTTGTTTACAAAGCGTTACCTTTTGTGTTTTTAACGGATTCGTAACTTGCTTGCCTTCTCATACTCTGTCGAGTTTCGTATTGTCGGTATTTTTTTTTCAAAACTGGGGCTGCACCTGAGATTCGACCCGCTCACACCAGACGAGCGCACACGAACCAACTAGATCAATTAACCAGTTAACGAGACAAACAACAAACAAAGCAAGATGACTCAAATGAGAGCGCAATCTAAATTAATAACAATCATGCACCGTTAATATTAAAAAAAAAAAATAAATGTGAATAATTAATTGGTTCGCATCTATTCTGCGCAAATTTCCAAAAATGATTTCCCCTCATGCGACGGGTACCACCTAGATTATTCTTTTCTATGAGTTCAGTGGAACGTTCGCCGAAACAGAAACCTACTTCCGTGTGTGATTTATTACCTGGCGTGAATACAAATTAATAACGTTGATAAGTGTAACAATAATAACCCTCCCCCTCCCGAAAAAGATGCTCATTCCTGAGGGTGATTTTTCTACTTGTAGTGAAACCGTGTTACTGAACCTGAAGGCATCCAGACTCTCCAGACAACCTTGGTACTCGTTTGACTTGTTATTGACTGACACTATCCCCGAGCATTGAACAAAAGGAAAAAGCAATTTTTTTTTCGAAATCAAATTATTAAAAGGGCGTTAGTGGTGACTATGAAAAGAGTTTAATGCCTACGTCTGTTCACGTTAATGGCGGTCATTTCAGAAATTAAAGTACCTCCACGAGTAGAAAATGTTGTCTTTGAAACTATTCAGTTACCTGTATTTGCCCATATATCGTGCACCTGTGCTGACGCATACTGCAAGTCGTCAGCCTTCCACAGGTGTTTTTAATGTAACAAAGCAAATTTAATGTTTGCTATGTTGTGGAGGTGAATACATTCGAAATATTTCTTCGAGGAGTACTACACTCAATCGAAATTGTTTCGCGTACTTCCTTCAATTCCATAGACACTTTTTTCAGGGGTAATTTGACGGGTTGCTTTGTGGAATGCGTTTCTAACCCTAGCAAAGAACAAATACATCTCATCCCCTGTAATTATTTAATTTGAACTTAATGTGCTGTGATGTTAATATCACACAGCCCGAAGCAATCAGAAACTTCTAGCTTATTTTTATAAATTATATTGACATTGTTCGTCTGCGTGGTGACCGCATAGTTTTTAGCCTAAAATTACACTTTTGGAGAAGCGTCTGAGTCTGATGGACTCAGTCTTGCTCGTGTAAATCTCAATTAGTTTGGAAAATACCCACGAATGTATTTAGTCCTCACAAGCAAACTTTTCAACACTTAAAGGTACATTTCAAATGAATGAATTACTCCGTCGAAACAAATTGTTTTTGTTTGCAACTCAACGCGTCGTAAATCCATAAATTTTTTACATAATTAATCCTGGTAACAATGGTTACTTAGTGAGAAATTTTTAATGCATTAAAGCCAGACCCTGACGTGGTCAAACATAACTTCTCATGAAATTCGGGATACTTTTAAGACCTAGAATTTTGTTAGAGCCCGACTCAATTTAATTTCCTGTTATTACGATTAAACACAGGAGGTTAATTTAAATTTAATTAAGAGTACTCGTTCGGAAAAGCATTACCCTAATGGGGAATGATGCCGAAGAAACATTTTCAGAAAGGTAGTAACCGTGAGATACTTGAACGATACTGTGCAGCAAAAGTTGCATACACGACACATAAGAACTTAGTCCAGTCATTATTAATTTAATTAAACATAACACACAATTCGTAAATGGGAAGTAAAATAAATAGTGCCGGTAGGTAAAAGGTAATAAGTTAACATGTTATTACCATTAACCTACTGCTACAGATTAAGGTAAAAAATAAAATAAAATAAAACTGTAATATGAATTTGTGATGCAAACAATGATTCTCGGAATGAAAATTTATTCTTTTCAAATCTTAGTTTTACTAGTATTGTCGTAGTGTAAGAGGCCTACAGTTCCTGTACGTTGCATAGCGTGAAACTATTTTATTAATGCTTCTTTTTTAAATAATTCTGTAACAACACTCAAACAAATGCGTCAGTACACCAAGCCTCATGTTAAATAAATGTAAAAAATACTTCACCAATTTGAGGAGTATTTCACCATTAAAGTTTTTAACTGATACAATAATAGTATCCCATCACGATACTAAATATTTCGTACCAGTTGCATTTCCACACACTAACCGCAGTACTTTCGCTGCCACCTTAAACCAGACCTGACCAACAGGCGGAAATAATAAAAAGTGACTCCATTTTAATATTTATTAAACGCAAATTGTTTACATTTAACTTGGTACTTTCATTTCTCTTCGGTCACGGCACGTAACGTTGTGTTCATAAACTGAGAAAAAAAATGAGACTTTCATTTTTTTGGGTGAAAAACAAATCGTACCCCATACGATTTTTACGTGGTCCCAAGTCAACGAATCCTCTCGAGTGTATTTCTTTTCCCCGTGTCGAAAGGTTCACGCTCGCGTAGAATGCGTTTTTACTTTCTTTCACGTAACGGTGAATAATTAATCGCGTGGTCTTTTTTAATTGTCTGACGGCGGAATTAACAGTTCTTGCGTATATTTGGCTTTCTCATTAAGACCGAACCGTTCATGAACGTCTTTTTATGTTTTCGACTAATTTCATTTCGGTCGCCGATCCGTTCCCATCGAAACCAGGACCGTTCAATTTGTATCGATGAACATGTGATGCAACAAGTTGATCAAAATTCACACGCATACATTCAGAGAAATCCGATGTGTTACATGGCCTTTAAGGTGTGTATGTATGACCGAAGCGAGCAAACACTTCATCCACAGTGTTTACTCTGCTTCAATGTTAATAGTTACATAAAAAATCAGTCAAGATCCATAACATTCTCATTTCGTGAATTCTTCGTTAAAATTTTATTTGCTCTCGATGCAAATGTTTACCGATCTCTTCAAACTACTTCGAGTAACGACAGCGAACCGACCGGTCTTCGTGGCTGTTCTAGGTTTGCCTCGTACATCAGTACAAGTTATTAAATAGAAATAATCTATTAAAGGTGAGGGATCAAAAGACGAGTCCGGGCCGCTTGAGAAGTCAAGGAACAATCCAACAACGGGGCTTGTACTCCTTGAGATCGCTGTAACGCCATAAAAAATCGGAAACGGAAACCGAAAGATCACGCGATCTCCTACCAACATCCGCCATTAGCAAATGTCGACTCTAAGATCTGCCTCAAATAAAATGTGAAAATACATTTTGTTTCTCTTCGGAACTTGCTCTGGCCTGGCGTCAAGATGGCGAGTATCTCCGACCAAAAAAAAAAAAGAACTCAAACGGCTTTCATCAAAATTCGTCTGATTTTGCTAATTTACAGTCGAATAATCGAAATTAATTCCAACGGAGAGCGTATTAATAATTTATTAAATTTATTTACGGCGTTTTTTTTGTGGTTAATTGCACCCGACTGATTTTTCGTTCCCTGGGATGTGACACGAAACCAGTTCGCAGTAATAAAATTTATTACTCCGGGACTTTTCCCCTTTTTTCTTATGCGACGAGTAATAATTCCAACGTCCGATCGAGCCGTTTGAATCCTTTTGATACAAAAATAAAAAAATAAATAATTTCACATTAACGGACGACACTAAGTTTCACGAATTACAGTAGCTGTAAAAATCGGGTAATTTCGGGTGGTTCGGGCGAAACTATATATGTTTCTCAACATTGTCATCGCATTCAGCGTGTTTCGGCCATCAAAGACTTTTAAAAATTAAATGTTTTCCTTCTGGAATTATGGTCCTCCACTTTCCTTCTTATTTTGAGAACGGGTCGTCTCACACATCTACCACAGGGTATGTACACATATATAGAAAAATATATATGTGTAGTCTGATTGACTTCTCCTTTCTCATGACAATATTTTTGTCAAATTGTCAAACTGTGCCGAAAATTTTTGACCGGCACTTTACGGAATGTACATCAGTTGGGTATTTATTTAATCCCTATGTATATTTGTAGTGAGTAATAAGTTATAGTGAGTTACAGGGTAACATGTAGATATCATAATAAGTTCAAAAGCTTGAATTTGGTTCAATGCGACTTAGACGGGATATTTCCTGTTAAATTGAGAAACTTGACGTTCCCACAAATACAACACTACAAAACTACCAGAGTGTTACAAACATCTTGATTTTAGGTATTGGAATACTGATCATTGATCCGGAAAGATTTGTTATTGAGGCCTTATATGTTAGTACGCTAAACTGGGGTTCTTTGATTTTTTTTAGTTCGACCTTTCCCTGTGACACGTACCTCATTCGCATTGTTTTCGGGTTCAACGGGTGAACGGACGGCACGTTGAAATCATAAATGGAGATATTAATAAGATGAAATTATGTACCGCAAGGGAGTGAAACCGATCCCTTGAAATGGTAAAAACATTAGGCGCGATTTCTAATAGGAAAAATTTCACTTTAACCATATGATTATCCATTCACAGTTTCTAATTCGAAAGATGAGCACTCCAAAAGGGATGGGCGGGAAATACGACGAGTTAAATTCTCTGAGACGTACATAATTGGCAAAAATGCAAGGGTAAATAAGTAAATAATTTCTATCGAGCGCTTGCACAGGTAAAGGTATCCGGGTGAAAATCTCTCGAAAGTAAAATACCCAAAATGTGGTGGAGAATCTGTAAAATTTCAAATTACAATCTTTCATCTTTCATTACATTTGAGTTTGATAATGATAAGATATATTAATTGCTAGACTATGCCGAGAATTCCATCTTATCTGAAAAGTATTAGAATAATGTATACTACCAGTTAATAGTATTGGTATTCCATAAAGTATGGTTACTACTGCATGAAAAATTCACTTCTTCTCTCTAATAGAAGACATTAGACAATCTTTCGAAAATTGTTGGAAGTATTTTAATATATATCTTTGTCTATGTTGTGTATTTTAATTGAAGAAGAGAATTCTAATGAGAGCATGCTGTGAGTTCGTGACGAATGTCATCAATCCGTAAGATTCTTTAAGTGGAACATGTTCCTCTACAACACGTGTTTCCTATAGAGTAATTAAATTAACTTGGACGCAAAGGTCAGGTTGTCATTAATAAACTTCTAGGAACCATCCCAAGAGTCTGCGCTGCTACTTTTACCCGATTACGAAAATCAATAATTCCTAATAAATTTTTATTTACTATTTTTTTTCTTTCCGATTGAGTAATAGAACATTACATTGTAATTCTCAAGGACGGAACTCGCACGACAATCCTAGTTCGGTGGTAGTTAAAAATTCGGTTGTAATTGTCTCTAACCCTAGACGGAGATTAAGTTGGAGGTAATTGTACAGAGGAGAGAACACTGTTTTCGATTAATTAAATAAATAATTTGGTACGAGAAAGGTAATTAGTCTGGGGCGACGACTGTGATGTTGCATCATCACTCCTCTTTCCAACTTCTATTTTATTAACTCTATTTATACAAAATTGCCTAACTATTCTTTTGCTTGCTCGTACCAATCTCTAATTACGACTCGGGGAAACTAGCTTTTACTTTTTTTTCGTCAACAAAGTAGAACCGAAACTAATAGAATCAAAATAAGACTTTTTTTGGTTCGAGTACTACCCACTGGTACCTACTTCCGTTACTAACCACGGGCCTGGTAATTACCGTTGGGGCGTGGACGCAAACCCAGCCACTTGTTGTTGGGCTCTGGGTTTTTTTTCTCTTGACTTTATTGAAAAATCACTCGACCGACAGAGTAATTACCCTCGGATCATGAATCGAATCTGTTCAATGATCGAAGAAATCGAGTTTCCTTTGTTTTCGGATCTTCGATGGATTGTAACAACTTCTCGGAATTACCTGCGAGAGATCCCGAGTGTCCAGAGAGCCACGGTGATCGGGAACTCTCAATGACTTCTTCCAGACCTCACGCAACGTAAAATTTTCTTTGCATTCCTTGAATAAAAATCAATGTTCTGTAGCCGAGGGATTGACGATTCAATACATACTGGTCTTACTAAATGAGTACATTTATTTGCAGTGAAACCGCGGAAAATGTAACAGTTCGCAGACCAGTACAAAAACCAACGTTCTGTCTCCATTAACTCCACGTAAATAAAATATAGAAATTTGGAGAAACGCGGAGAAATAAAATTATGACAAATTTTAGCACCGTGCAGAAAATGTATAATATTCACGCCCCACGTATCGATGATATTAATTACTGTATACTACGACTGCGTGACTTAATACAGATTAAGTGAACACTGTAACACTGGAAGTCCACACTAGAAAATTTTATCAATACTTTATATATATATCACGAATAACTTTGTAGAAAAAGTGAAGTGTTAAACTAGTACCATACAAAGTCACTTTCTTTGGTTCTATCCACGTCATCCAGTATTTCTCAGAATAATTACGTTGATTATACTCCAAGTGTCTGTACGATATGTAATCTCGGCTGACCCTCGTTTAAGAAGATCGAAGGACGTGTTTCTACCCATTCCAATGATACTTCAGCATCTGCCTGGGTAATTCATGTTCGTTGCCTATCCTTCGCACAGCAAATAAACTTTCTTCACAATTTCGTCGAAATGGATCGGAGCAACCAATTTTTTTCCTTCATCCCATTCTCGGTGATCTAACCACAGAGCAGACATTCACTTCCAATTTTCTATTTTTTTTTGTGTGTTAACTGCCGAGGCAGTGGCCCCCGGGGGCTAAAACCAGTAGTTAAAATAGATCAGGAACATGCCCGCGAGAGAGTCCCAATTATCTTACGCTACTGTTGCTCAGATCTCATATCTCCTTCGACTCGTTGATCTCTCACGACGACAGGTACGACTCAACATATTCGTTTTCATACACCGTAAAAATACGATGTGGTTTGCCCGACGAATAGAAAATCCACTTGAACGCATTGTTTTCATTTGCTCGCACGTTAAATGGGCTACCGAGAAACTCATTAAAGCCAACCTTGAATCCTAGAGGAGACAATGAATGCCAGACATTTGAATTTTTCTACGCAAAGTAGACAAACTCGAAGACTTCAACAGATCCCGCTGAGAAATTATACTGTATTAACTCATAGTAATAAAAACTAACCCCTGACAGTACTCGGATTTTCACATGTTAAATTCTTCTCGCACACCACACCGACCATTTTCTTTTACTGCTCTGAAGGAAACGAGACAAAACTCGTAAAAAATGTAAAACAAGTATAATATATATGTATACGCTGCGATCATCAAGTATTTGAAAAATTATAACTGCAAGCTCTGGTATAAAAAAAACAACATGGCCGACATTAAACACTATTTATTCATTAGGGAACACGAGACGTATATTATTACTGCGAAAACGAACGGATGTGTGCACTTTTTTCCTCTGCAACCTGGATGTGTACGTGTAAAAAAATCGAAGATCAAAGATTGCTATCTTGGAATGTTACAATCTGAAAAATTCAAACACGGGCGAATCGATCTGACAATGCAATCAGTTACAGAACCGGTGTGGCATGCGGGGCAGGTTCAACATGAGCGGAATTTATCACCAGGAAAGGGTTGTAAAGCATGTGGCAGGGTCGACAGGACGGTGGCATCCGGCATTTCTAACCGAACAACAACATACGCAGGTACGAAAGTTGCAAAATGATGAATGTGAGTAACGGATTAACTCGATGAGAAACAGGAGTGGTGGCGAGTCAGTCGTTTCAGACAAAGGTAAGTGCTGAACCTTGAAGCAGGATATTCCCCGGTGAATTGTCGCCGTTTCGAAGAAAACAGGACAAGGTATTTGTTGTGGGTGGCGAAACGTTCACCAAAAATTACAGTAGTAGTAATAATAATAAGAATAACAGCAACAAATTAATCGAAAAGGATAATAACCGTGCTGCCAATTTTAAATAGGAAACATTCAGAAGAACGAAACGCCATTATTAACGCCACACATAAGTCAGTCGTCGTTTTTTATTTATTACATAATTGTTATTAACATCATCAATCTGGCTTTATTCGCACATGAATATTTATATACAGAAATGGGAAAGTTCTGCGAAATTCTAATTTTTTATATTCGGGATGTAGTGTGGTCGCAGTTGTATGACTCTACAAGAACTGATAATAATGATAAATTGAGTGCAAAATTGCACATTCCACCTGATGCCGGGAGGCATGTCCTTTTATCCGCCATCTGACTGCCACGTTCTTTTGGGGCACGTACCAAAACGCCGGCGTACCGCCTCGGAAATGCCACGGGAGTGCGACCCGACGCAATCAGGTTTCGACCATTTCCATCGTTGGTAGCGTAAATCATCCTGATTTTCTCCACATTCCCCAAGAACTTCCAAGCCCAACAACAAAAAAAAAAGATTGCAAAAACATCCGAGGTCAAGAGATCGAACGGACGAACCTTTGCCGGGCATGTTCACTGGAACTCGTCTGGAAAATGGCACTCAATGAGCAGACACCACCGAAATTTCTAATTACTTCTGGTTATTGCCAATTCTGGCATTAATGCCTTCACGAAATACCTGAAACCTTTAATTATTAATTGTGTGTGTGTGTGTGTGTGTGTTCACGGCAAACATACCATTCGGAACAAAAGAAAACTTTTAAAAAGTATCCGGTTCCCGGGTAGTTCGGTATCGCCTGGCATGAGCTCTGTGCTCTGCAGAGGAACAAATCCAAATGCCCGGGAGGTTTCCCCCATGATATCACTACTATTTCCGATATCTCGAATCGGTTTCATTGTTTCCGATGACCAAACTCTGATACTTTGATCCTAGAGGAGGAAGTTTAATTTATGGCGACGAGGGTCAAGGTGACCGCCATCTTATGCATTCTAACGATGGCCGAAGAAGATCGGAGAGTCAGAGATGACACGCACTGACATATGTTCCAGGTATTGTCTTTGTTTTTTTTATGTTAATTGGTCCAGTTGCATAGCAGTTGCACGTAGCATTGATGCAATCACACACTTAAGTCCTCCTAGACTCGGTGAACTTATAAAACCACATTTTTTTTTTTCTATAACAAGTTTGAGTTATAAAAATTCTTACGGTCAGAATGATTCGCCATTTTAGACGGTCGATTTTTATTATTCCATCTCAGTGCACCTGGCATCTTATACGGGTATAACTTTAACGTAATTGAAGGTGAAACATATTGTTCTTTCTTTTTTTTTGGAGTTGATATAATCTTTGATAATACACAATATACCCTAGGTGAAGGTGCTTCGCCGTTGACCTCGCCAAGTAGACAATGTATGCCTAGGCGATGTAGCAATAATAATATATGTTTACTCGTTGAATTTGCTTTAAATAAATGTCCTCATACGTTCTGTTTGCGGACTTTGATCGAGCTTCTGCTTGATTTAAGTAAAATATCAGTTTCGCGTTCTTTCTATCAACTTGAACAGTCAATTAACATAATCATTTCACATTCCGATCGACGTATCCACTTGTGTTACATAATTTTTCAAAAAATGTCAAGTTTAATTATTAAACTTGGGTAATACTGACGACGTACGAAATACCAGTAATTTACTCCTGTATACTCGTGTAACGCGATCGCAGACAAATATATTAAATAACATTAATAGCAATACATAATACATTATTCTTCGCGTTGCTTAAAACATACAATTAAATGTCTCAACGTTGCAATATTAAAGCTCTGTCATTACTATCATCACCGACTTCCCAGATATTATAGTTTTCATAAACTTTCGTAGGAACAAGTGAATTTCGCAAGAATGACGGTCATTAACCAATATTAAACTTTTAATTATCCGCTTTTCGAGTTTCGCGCCGGATGAAAAGGCAAAACAATTTAAGGAGTCGATTACCCGAAGTGTTTGCAAAAGCAATCGTTTATTAAGTTTTATTACGCGCATTCCTATTTTTATTGAGGTCTTATTTTCGCATATGAAATGTGCACCACAACATCACACGCTTCCATGCGGCTACTCCCGTCCAAGACGCTATTACTACGTCATGTCTTGGTATTATTAAATCGCAGAACAAAGCAATGCAGGACACCATCGAACTAGTGACTGAACTAGTGAAACTGAAAATCGAATGGCTCCAGTTACTTCATTTTCACTTGAGCCAGTCAGTCGGTCACACGAGTCCATTCAACTTCTCATATAATTTTATTAAATTAATTTAAATTATTGGTACACAGAAAAATTCATATACTATACATAATTAATACTGCATTGATTTGTAACGAGACTGACGTAACACACCAACTTATGGTAATTAATGATGAGGCCGAATTTCGAAAGTATATCGTAAATATCACAATAATGGAACACGTTCTGACCGTGTTTATTGCTGGAATGTGAGCGAAAGATACCTGAGTACCTGAGACTAACAGAAGCGAGAGAGAGAGAGACTTAAACTCGTTTCAAATTTTCTTGTCCGCAACCTTTAGGCTCCCCCCATTTACATATGTACGTCTCATTTAAAATGCATGTGACGAAAATAAAACCGCGGCTTTCTTCATTTTGGATTATATCATTGAAACCGGCCTCCTCTCGGAGAGATCCCTGCAAAATTTGACAAGTAACTCGTAACGAACATGTGTTAACCGAGTGTAACGGGTACTAAAATAGTTTTGGATTTTAGTTATGAGAATTCAGAAATGCTGCCTTCTCTCGTTTTACCCCTGAACCTTACGTATATCTAGATTTTATGTAAAATTCACTCAGTCTACGTCAAGTAAAAACAATCAATTCTGACACATGGCTTATGACTAGTTAGAATCTGCAATAAATGTATTGTAATAATTAGTATAATTA
Organism: Polyplax serrata; assembly: GCA_037055365.1. Lineage (NCBI taxonomy): Eukaryota > Metazoa > Arthropoda > Insecta > Psocodea > Polyplacidae > Polyplax > Polyplax serrata. The sequence goes on along the minus strand of JAWJWE010000002.1, from coordinate 7,310,794 downwards.
AAAAAATTATAAAAAAAGTAAAAGCAATCGACGTTTTACGTGTAACCCCTTTGGTGGAGGATGCTAACTCTTCGGCCATTCAAAAGCCCTACGCCAGATCCCTGGGTGCAGGCAAGCTCAGGTAGATGCAATAAACGTGCAGCCTGGGTCGTACGCATTCCTACATACACGAAAAACAATATAGTTTCCGATACAGACCAAGGTGGTCGGTCAAAACAAAAATTAACCTCCACACCGCGTCAAGTTAAAAAGACACGACTCCCATGATCGACAATTGATTTCTGCCGGTAGTTTAAAACCGAACTGCAGTAGTCAAAACAATAATTAAAATGAGTAAAAAAAGTAAAAACATCCACATACCTGACTGGCAATCTAGGAAAAGGTGTCATTGTGAGAATGTTAAAATTAAAAAGGAATTAGCTCTCTCGTTAGGTAAAAACAACTCTCGAAGTTAATTACGCGACATGTGTGGGTACAATAAAACGCGTCAATCAAACAGAGCACCTTATTAACGTTATTATTTTTTTAAACAATCTCATCTAACGTCTAACTCATCGGAAACAATGATTTCTTTAATTAATTCCAAACCTCTATCGATGTAAATAATAAGTAGCACACTTTAAACTGTTGTACAGACTATGAATAGTTCCCTGAAATTGTCAATTTCAATTAGAACTACAACTTTCTAACTTAACTACAAGTTCCTAACGACCGAATCGAATCGAGTTAACGGTAGTAACGGGTATTTCAACGACCCCCCTCCACAGGAAAAAATATTGTAATAAAAAAATATATAATAAAAAATATATTACCCCAGTGATTTACACTCACAACTTGGACTCACCGGTTGTAAGAAAATTGATGGGAGCATCAAATTTAAATCAAAGGTGTTCACACAGGTAACAGATTTTATTCAAATTCGAAACGGCAACATTTTAAATCTTTATGATTTTGCCCGGATTTAATGTTTCACTTGAGTGGTCGAACTCTTAACTCGAATAAATTACTCATTTTATTACTCGTCTTCGGTTTAATTTAATCAATTTAATTCAATGATATTTTCTATGTTGTCGCTCGCATTCAAGTTAAAGTTTATTTAGTTTTCATCTAATGACTTAATCACACGTACGATAAACCATTACCCTGTTTGTTTATTGTTGGATTACCAATTTTATTTTTACTATATATGAATTATTACATGGAATTTTTTCGGGGAGGAATGGGGGCAGTTTTTCTTATGGTTTTTGGAAACAGCTGTTGTCGCAAAAGCTTCTTCCTCGATACGTCTAGGGTTCACTTCTAATTAACGGGAACTTTCAACAGATTAAATGGAACTTATAAAATGTTGGAACATAACATTTATAGAAAACAGCCAGAGCGCTCGGTTGTGATAAGATGTATTGTCGTGATTAAATCCGTTTTATAAAAAATAAATCAATAAATTATTATAAGTTCCAGTTGATTCTTAGTAGTGGAGTCCCCAGTTACAGGTAAGGTGAGAGTTGGGCTCTCTACCTTTCTCTTTGTTCTACAGCTTCGGATTAAACGCGACAGAGAATGATAACGACTTTGCAAGTAACTAGGAACCGATTTAGTTGGAGAAAAATAGAAAACAGGAAACGGTGATGGCATGACCAACTTCTGACTTTTAATGAAATCGAAAAACCGAAGAGTTTTTGATGTAATCGCCAAGGAGGAGTAGAAATCAAAACCATGGCAATAGTTTGTCGCAGTACCGTGACGGTTTCCCCAGAGACTAATTTTATATTGCAAAACCTTATACCCCCGTCAAGAACTTTCCAAAGATGGTACAGGTGGATGTCCTTCATCAATCGTTTCCATCCTCACCCGCGGAGGCCACGAACTTCGAGCTACTCGATTTCCTCCAACATCTCCAAGACAAAATTATGGTTTCCTTTGGTTTTCCACGAAATTAGACTTTCTTTTGGTTTTTTTTCGGTCCGTTCTCGTCTCATTAGGCTTCGATTCAAATTCTTTCTCTAATTACCCGAGTGTTTTTTAACCTTCTTTCATCTCTCCCCGTGAGTGTGTGTGTGTGTGTGTGTTCAGCCATTCTCACTTTTGCCTCACATCACCTGTCGAATCGTCAATTAAAAAAAACCAGTTGCGGTTGCACACCGCAAAATCAGTTTGCCTTGCATTCGCTGCCGTTCCTAAGCTTTAATCACCTGCTTGCTTGAGTGTAGTGTGACGCCATTCCGAAAATTACAAGTGCACGCTAAAATTCACTAAAAAATCCGAACACAAACCGAGAAGAATGCGACTCGTCTTCCGGTCGATCAGAAGTGGGGGTCCACGGCTAAAAACCCCATCTCGACCGCCACATTCTTTTCTTTATTGCTTCTTGTTGTTTTATTAGTGAGGATCCTAATAATTAACTACAAAGCGGTGAGCGGTGCGTATTTTCTTAATAAAAAAGTAAATATACACATTACTTGTAATGCCAATTAGTACCGCCGAATTCTAACATCTTGAGTTGATACCCTTGAAGTGTTATATATCAATTTCAATACGAAGGGAAAATTTTCATCACAACAGCTCTCTAGATTATGCTATACAGAGGAACCACTTATCCCAAAACTTTATTACACATGGTTCTTAAGTTATAACACATTGTAAGTATGTTTCTCTTGCGGGTACTCGTCTTGTTTATGTGATAGCCGGCACCAATTTAAATTGAATTACATCGACACTTTTTAATTAAGCTCTGACACACAGTTTTAATCTCATTAGAATTTTATCGACAAATACGTGAATACAATCAAACGAATACAACTTGTTTGCTTCTCCTTAGGAACGCGTATCGTCGTAGGACGTGCACGACCCTCTTACATTAATCAATAGGTACACAATTACGCACGAGTCTATTTTGATAGACCCCCTGTATTTTTATCGTGAAGTCCTGGGCAATCGACGCTCGATTTGCACGTATATCTCGCCCGAATAAATAAATTGAAATCGAAATTTTGCCAACAAAAAAAAAATATTTGCGACACTTTGTAACCTTGAGGAGCTCATCACAGGCATCCCGAAGCTGTGATTTAATTAATGAAACATCAAAGTATTGATTTATTGACGGGGAAATCAGGCTCCGGACAACATTCCCAGTCGGATATTTGTACGCAGCAACTATAAACAACGTCTTCGCACATGTTGTAACTGAAGCAAAATACCCGTCGTGGTTCTCATCTAACCGTGGTAAAAATCCGTTCACAAAGAAACGAGTACTTTCAAAAGGCTTTGAAGGTTGGGCTTTCCAACATGAAATTAGTTTCGTACCATTGTCCCGAGAGTTTTTCATTCCGAAACGGGTTCAACGGGCACTGTTTATTGTTCCCGGCGTGAGGGACCGCCTTCGGGATCCCCACTTTCTCATCTTGTCTGCTGGAAGTCTTGCTGGCTCGCACGCGATGAGAATTTCAATTCCTCGACCATTCCTTTTCGGGAACGGGAACGTCAGGAAGCTTTTTTTCTTTTTTACGTACCCAGGATGAAATCCAAATTTGTCACTGTCAAGGAAATTTACCGGAACAGAACACAAAGAGACGTCAAAGTCCCGGCCCGAAATTCAAAAATGAATCGGCCGAATTGTATTGACCGGATGTCTTTATTCGGCCCTGCTTAAATTTCTTTGTAACATACAAATATATGAATGGGTCCTTGTATTTGCATTTATGTACTGTACATAAAAATGCATTATTTAGAATACTAATTGTGGTAACTGAAGGTTCTCTACAGGTAGATGCATCCAAATCGATTTGTTGTGTTTTACGAAACTCGAGAAGATGTGTAAGGCTCATTTTTTGTGAGGGAGTGCCACAAATGGTGTCCTGGTGCTTCTTTATCACACCACAACCTTTCCATGGCAGATAATACGCGATACTGTCCACTGATATTTCAAATGGTTCGAAGCGCAAGGTTGTAATAATAGAATTGTCTGCTTAATAATAACCTTGAGTTCTATTTCCAAAACAATAAAGAGATCGGCCTGTTTGGAAACAAGGTTTTTAAAACATTTCAGGTGTGCACCCATAAATGAAGTAATACAGTTAAATAAAGGTAGAAACGGTGCACGGAGAGTTTATCCACGACAATGTGAACGTCCCTCTCATTTTGGATCGTTTTAATGTAAATGGAATGTCAATCAGACACTTCAACCTGGCATTTCTGCAGAAGATAGGAAAGTGACCGGGGAAGGAATGAATGTGTGCAATAAATTTTTCTTGCCAAATGTAGTAAAGTAAAAAGATAAACCCAAAGGTTTTAAGCAATTCAGGGCAAGGGAATGAAACCTTTTTGTACGTTGGTTCATTCAGACAGTGAAAAAGATATTCAATGAATGAAAGAGAGCTGGGTGAAGTATTTCCACTCAAAATCTATTGTGTTCTGAAGTATTACGGAATCGAATGATAAGTCTCAGGCAACGGCCAGGGCCTTCCGGACCTTTAAAAAATTTTCCTTCCTACTTAGACAAATTGAGAGTTCTTCAAGTTTACCTTCGTTCGATACCCAGTGTTGGACGATGAAAGTTCACAATTATTGGAAATTAGTAGATCCAAAACAAATTTAGTTCAAAATTTTTTACCGTGTCTGCAAAGCAATGAATTAAATTTACAACTCGTGGCAATGTTTGAACATTATAAATAATACAGGTTATATAATTTATTGGTGCACTATTTATGGAAGTGTAAAAAGTTTTATGTTTTTATTTGATTTTTCTCTGCTGATAAACTACTAGTAATAACGTAACCCCGTATCCTTCAAATTTTCTCCTGCTATTACCATACCTGCGGTATACCTATATAAAATTACTTGGAAATTTATGAAAACTGGTACGTGGTACAAGTGCAGACATTTTATTGGAAAAATATGCTTTTATGATTTTAAGTACCCAAACTTTTATTTAGTAAATCGTGCTCTATACTTTTATTAATTATTTGCATGTTTAGTGGTATTAATATTGTACGAAGGCGGTTTTTTCTTATTTTATGAAGTGACACCAACTTAGTAAACAGTTAATAAAATTAAGATGTGTGGTGGTTCAAACAACGAAACATTACATTTTCCCCAAGCAGAGAGGTCTCGAGGTCATTTTCTATTAGAGAAAAAATAGGTGGCTAAATTCAGGCGATATTTACTTTTAATTGCTTATTATTTACACTAATTACCCTTTTCTATTTATGTTCTCCGAGAACCTAAACCTGAGATATTTATCAGTTACCCAATTCTACCTGAGATGTTATCCTTTTACAGAAAATGGGAGTTACTCGTTTCCATTTACTTCTTCCTTCGTGACGAGGTTCTCTGCCATTTCGGATTGCCGCCCTCCTGCCTATTTGCCATAGGAATTTCCTACGTCTTTTATTGCGGGAATATATACATTTAAACTATAGCGACTCATAAATCATAGTCGTCTTGCAATTAAAAGTAAAAATGTTGTCCCGAGCTACGTAACTGTGCAACGAACCAAATTCCACGAAAATTCGCCTCTGTGCTCTTGTGCCTGGTGCCACGGGTTTTGGTATTCGGCGAAAAAAAAAACTGGCCGTGAATACCAATGACCGCTGAACAAAAGTTAAGTTGGTGCATGTGAAGTACTCACAGTGGGGGCACTCTCAGAAACTATGCCCTTTCTCACAACATCAATGCCTTCTCGCATGCACTTCTCTGCACCATTTTCACGTGCAAGCCTTGGTGTTGCCAAACAATTATCTAGTCTTCATTTAAATGTCACCTCCCACGTGCACACTAAACCGAGACATTCACTTACCTCGGGGCCAGCTGAGTCTCCCGTCCGACTCCTATCCTCATCGGGGGTACGTCCGTCTGCAATCACACAAATTAATTCTGGTTAGTGTACGGTGAAGTCCGGCCAAATATAAACACATAATCCTCTTAAAAATAAGAGACGTGTTAACAACCGTTCTGGGGTATAAATCGATACCAAATGTTTATTGCTTCATTAAAATTTGAACACCATGTTCCTCGCAACATTATTTATGTATAAATCTATAATATTTTTATTTACCAATTTTTAAACTTTAAACACGGCAAGTAGACATTCAATTCTAACATTGTTTATTTCGCGCGTGCTGGCAAACGCCAAAACACAACCAAAATCCATTTATCTGTGCGAGAATTTCAAACATTGTCTATAAACTGCGACATTCCACTTGACAAATCAGAAAATTTATGCCACAAACTCGTAACCCATTAAAATTCCACTCTACGATAAATGCCGAGTACCCGACAACTACAACGGCATAAACATAGAGACCGGTTATTACATAACGATATTAAGTTTATTACTACAACCGAATACCCAAAACTCGTGTAGATATAGTTGTGCGGCAGAGCTTGAGCTTCTATTCTAATAATTTAATTTGAATTTAATTGCCAGTTTCCCCAAACACTTCAGTAGCAGTAGCACATTATGTTACCACGTCGAATTCAAACCGAATCCTCCCTTGGACAGGACATGTGTGTTTGCATTACTCGCATTTAATGACCAATAATACATACGAAAAAGTGGTTGTTGAGCCTACATTTTTAGGGAGACGCCTCGAGAATGGCACTAGTCCAGCGAGGCATTTGGCAATGCCTCCGCATTTCTGGCGCGACAACATCACGGCCTTCCCATCTAATAAGCGACCCAAAAAACGATTTTACCATTAAAACGTGCGACCTCTAATGTCATCATTTTCTGGAAAAACGATTTTTTAGGATTTTCTTTGCGACCGACAAATTCTTTGGAGGAGGGTTAACCGAAGGAACAAACAAGAGATGAAATCGATGCAGGGCTTCCCTTCTTGTAGACGCAACACAACAATGCTACAACAAACTTTCAAAAGAGAGACTGCTGTCATCTCCCTTGCCATTAGTTTCCAAAAATCCGATATGAACAAGGACATCCAATAAAAAAATTTGAAAAGTAGCGAAAAAAAACTAAAATACCAGTAGAATTCTCACGACGCCACCAAGTGTAACCTTGATGTGATTTACAATTATTAAATATGAAACAGAACAATTCAACGCGAAAAAGCATTTCGTAGTAAATTCACATTAGCTTTTAACTACGTAGAAAGCGTACAAGCAATATCTTACAGTGAAAAGAAGATTTTTCTCGACAAGAAGGAGGAAGAAGAAGAAGAAGAAGCTCCCGGTCAAATATTAAATATTCCACATGGTTAGCTATTAGGAAACGATTGGAATCTAACAGTGTGCCACTTAAACCTGTCCCACACCAAGAATTGTAGGCATTTACATGTCATTCCGGCGAGTTAGTTCGCGCGACTTGACCACTCACTGACGGATGATTGACCCTTAGGTAAACAAACTCACGCCGGAGCTACCTTACACACTTGCTGTGCACCACGCAACACGTTCCCCTAATGCTCCGGTGCCGTTACAATTAAATAAGAGGATGTATGTTATGTATATGTATATGTTATGTAGCTGGTTGTCGGTGTCGTTCGTACCACAAGTCTGCCGAATAATATTTACATTAAACGCTCAACAATCTGTCTATGTACCTTCGGTCAGATCGGACCAAGGAAATAAATAAATAAAAACTATGCGAAATATTAACGGTGGTTTGGTATCTACTGATCTGTATCATGTCTATCATTACCGGTATCTGCATTTGCCGATCTGCACCTATTCGTTTTAAATACTTCTTCAGAATATTATTAAATCGAACCGGAGAAACTATGGATCTGTTGTAAGAACATGCAGAACACCTGGAAGGTAGTTTATGGTTTTGTAGGCAGCGGTGGCACACGATGAGCAACTTCCCCTAAGAGTGGCAAGACCGCAAGAATTCTAACTCGCCTCATGAGTACTGCTCCCCATCTCTCTCTCTCTCTCTTTGCTAATTCCTACATAACATTATGTGAAATTTTTAAACAGCGGAGTTACAACATAATTGCAACTTTATTAAATATGTGGGGCGAACAAAACGTAAGGGTAATAAAAAAACCTGCAGAGTAGGTACTTCGTATTATTATTTACTTCGTAATGCATTGGTGTGAAGGTCGTCTCTTAAGATATTTTATTTTTTTATTATATTATGATGACTATTTTTTGTTACTTCCTGCCGCCGGTGACTGGAAGTAAAAAAACAACACAATAATATATTTCAAAGAACATCACACTAGACATCATCAGACATGACGACTACTTGACACTTCTCTCTAATGGAAATAATTAAGCTAGGGTAGAAGACTAGTGTGGTTTCTCATTTTATTGTAATTTTATTAATTGGTGCAATAATAATTTATATTCTAGGGTATAATTTACAGCGCATACACTTCCTTAAAAGTTTAAAAACTTACATCATAACCACAAGCTAACAGCAAATCCTGAATAATTCTGTGTACAGTTATTCACTTGCTGCACACTACATTCAAATCACAGGAGCTAAGTTATGTTAATGTATTCCTTCGACCATCGACCATTTCTCTAACACCACAGGTACTTCAAAGACCTTTGAATAGTTACACTCGGCCTGCACTTCGCCTGACATCCAGGGGAGTCCGTGGTAGAGGTCTTCTCCCACCGGCGAATAAAAGTTGTTTCTTCATTTCTGTTTGCAAACAATTGTTACGGTACATACCGTCACCCTTTGCCACAATACCCTTTTCCCGTGAATCGATCATTTATTTATAACTAATTTATCGGCGCTTTCAAACAAACATCCCGTACAATTTTGTCAATAATGATCGGTCGAAAGGCAAAAGATCATTGGACATTTCAATTCTAGATGCAACACAAGGTGATTACTTCGTGTAAACGAGTGAACGTCAACCATTCACACGTCACAATGTGTACTTAATCCGCGTCTAATCACATTACGTAACACTTCGTTAAGGAAAAATACAATTTCAATGTCACCGGGAAACGTTAGAGATGAAGTTAAACCCTGAGGAATGTCACTCCCTACGGGTTTTCTTATTCGTGGCTGTTGTAATGCGCAATCAATTCGGATTAGTCCTTACGGTGGTCTATTACTCCGTGGATTTGTTCTGATGGCACGCTTTTCAGTGCAGTTATGTATTTATGTAATAAATTAATATGGTCACGAACTTGTAGTCGGTGGTGCAGGGGAAATGGAAAACTTGTAATTGCGTCTTTGGACGTGGTGAAGACCTTCGATTCTAATCGATTGCAATTAAAGCAAATCAACTTCGCCAGCAAATATTTTTTTGTTTGTTACATTTAAACACACTTACTCAAAAGGATACAGCAAATTTAATTGCGCTGCATTTGTTTGTGGCATTGCTCGGTGACCATTAGTGGGGTGTTTTGCAGTTATTTTTGGAATCTAAGAACACCGTCGAGCCGTCAAGTTCAGTGTTTGAATTATTTTGAATTTAATTTTTCTTACGCAATAGAACACTTTTGCTAAAGTCGGGTACACACATACTGACACACAGACACCCTTCGATAACGTCGCAAAGGAGGTCGTAACAATTATGAAAAATTATTGTGGTAACTCCACTTCTAGAAACAACTGACTGTCAGTTTTTCGTCTAAATCACAGAAGTACTGTACAGAAATCTACATTTACTTATTCCACGCAAAAACCATACCTTTTTTTGAGGTAATGAACTAACGGTGTCGGGCGACAAACCATCCAAAACTCTCCTACCTCCGAAGACGTCACGTCTCTCAATCTTGAGAAAATCGCACAAACACCGCAAAACGACCGACCATCAAATCAAACATTCAAATTTTCAAAAATTCAAACTTCCACTCGGCGACCGCAAAACTACGGTGATTTCCTCAAGCGAGTTGACATTTCAGAAATGAGAGGAAATCGCCGATGGACCACTCCGCCATTTAGTTGCGTTCACGTCCGACCGACGAAAACGGCACATTCGTCTGTCGAAAGTCCGACCGGAATGGCATTCATAAATTTGAGATGATTTAAAAATGATTTTCGCGGAGGTTCCGGATGAAATGAAAATTACGTAGAATACAAAAAAAATTTAACGTGTACGAGGGAAAGAGAAAGATCGTCACGAATTCGAGTCCCGTCATCTGAAGATTTAGGAAGGAAGTTGTCCCTCTCTCTCTGTCTCTTTGATTATTCCCGATTCAACAAGACTACAACACACAAGACGAGTGTAGTAACTCAAACTAGTAACCCAGTGACCCCCTCCCCGATCTAGGATCAAAAAACTAGAAAATGTACTCTTCGCGAGGTTCCAGCTGACACTTTTCGAATGTCAGTGAAAACTGTGGGCTAATTAGAGCACTCATTCCGCTAACCTCAACTTTTTCAAGGTGAAGTTGAACACAGTGGCTACCTGTGCGTAGTTAATCTGAAACGTTAATGAGTGTATTCGAGTCAACTGCCTGAGATAATCAACAGTGATGCGATAGATCGAGCCTGACTCGTGCATACCTTGAACTCTTTATGTGTATGGTCGTGTATCATTGTAGGAGTGAATCAACGTTGTAGGGTGTTAATGTAGTGATTATTCACAATGGTAACAAAACTATTGCACCAGCAGAATACTATCTGAAATTTATGGCCACCGATAAATAGTTGAAGCGATTTCGTTTAAATAGCACGACATAACAGCATGAGTTAATTGTGTTTTTAAATAACCTATTTCTTACGGTTTTTTTATATAGATAAGTTTTCGTATTTGTAAATGCCAGTTGTTTAACGAGGGCCTAGGCTTGCAGTTGAATCTTTTGGACTTGTGGACAGCGCTCAGAAAACTAGAAAAGGTAATACAAGTTATTCCAACGCCCCTTTTTCACACAGTCGACCACATAGAGCCACTGCTATGCGAACTAATTTATAGTGTTGTTTCACGCTCAGCCAAATCGTGGTCTACAGGTAAACGGTAACCTTTACGAGAAAGCGAAACCGTTCGCGAGTGAAAACGAAAGCCCTTGCTAGTGTTGACTTGTAAATGGAAAATAAAGGCGTTTTCCAGGTTGGTCGGAGCACCGGTGAGTCTCCGTAATCCACTATGTTTCGGGTACTCCCTCTCTCGGGTTCTTTCCTTTCACCTGGATCGAACAAAAATAATTAAAGTGACTTAAAATGTGATTTGTAACCAAGTTTATGGAGCCGGCTTCTGTCATTTCACTCGAACATTAGTCGATCGACTCGGCATTTCCGCTCAGTTTTCCCGTTCGTTTAAATTTCAGGCTCGTGAAGTGTTGTATATTAACACAAACGAAAGGTCTGGCTACGCAAGTGCTATGTCGACAACAGTCATTGTGTACCGTAAATAAATCGCATGCAGTAAAAAACAAAACCGAAATGACTCACAAGTGAAAGGTGGAACAAAGGAATTAATTTTAATTAAGCTCTGTCACCGTACTTAGACATCGCAACCGGTCATTTTAATAATAGGCGAAGTTGGATTTTTATTAAATGTTTGCTGGTTGTGCACGGTTACATGTAACCCTCAAGGGTTCGCTTCCTAAGGATTCAGTCAGAGGTAAGGCAATAGTTCCCACACAAAAACGTCTAACCCTCCTTTAAAAGATTAAATTAAACGAGCTGGCCGTACAGAGATGTTTTCGACTTAAGTCCACAACGAGACAGCCACACTCCCAGCGAGAAGGTCAGGGCAACCTGATTGATCCTTTTCATGCTCGAGGTGTGCTACACATTCATTAAACTAATTCAAATGGTAGACGTTGCCTTTGATTTCACTTATTACATTTTCCTCCGTGACTAATTCCACGGCGTCTAATTAAATTTTGAATGATGATTTTCCTGTTTCGAACGGGGCCGGTCGTATACCAACTAAAAGTTTAACCATATTTTTTTTCACCTTTTTACTTTTATGAATTTAAGATGAGTGAAGAAAAAAATAGTCCGAACCACCTGACCCCATCTCAGCTTCTACGAGAAATAAGTAATGGTTTTCTACCTGTACCCACACGCAGGTGTACGGGTATTTTTCGTATTAAATGATACTCAGCTCATCACACGACCGTGGAGTTTCAACGTTCCTACATTCAATTACGCATTAGTCAAATTATATAAGTGAGGAGGCTTCTGACACACAGGGAAATTCGTTATGCACTGCGGCCCTGTTATTTGAAATAAAATGTTTGCCAACGAAAGCTGTGCCATCTCAATCTCTCATTTCGCATCGTGAATATTGCACTTGTAATGCATTACCAATTTCCACAGGGAAACGCATTCAATTGGGGAAGAACTCACGGGTAAAGGTCCCTGGTAGGCAATCTTCTTTTATTCTTGGCTCGTCTTTAAGGACCAAAAAATGGCGTTCCATCACGTTTAGCCACCAAAGTGCCGGATATGAAAATAGGAATATGACGGTGGATTACTAATATCATAAATAATGGTTGGTAATGTTGCGGTCGATAATACTGGAAACAATATTTCCACTACACCGAGTACCAGTACCAAATGTCATTTCAGTCGTTTAGTCTTTTCTTACGTTTCAAAGAATTCAATTAATCGACACTTTCGATACTCAGTCAATCTGTATAAGTAAAACAATACGTTTCTAACTAATATTTAAACTTAGGAACCAATATGGAGGATGAGGAAACCGTACCCTTACACACAAAAAGGTTTAAAAATCAAACTTGTTTATTAGATGTGCCGACAACATAAAAATCAAACCAGTTTATACAAAATCTCGAAGTCTTCTATCAGACATAAAAGTCGAAAGACTGTACTAATAATGTAAACTTACACCACGTTTACCCCACATAGGAGCACGCTATGTTTTTTAAGACCAAAACTAAAATAGTTTCTTAGCAATACGCGTATTAATTCCAACAGCAACTAACATTGTCGAGAGGTACATAAAACTACTGATGTCGATACGTCCACATCGTCAGGTAATAAAACTAATAAACCAGAATAGAATAACCGCTACACTGCAATTTTTATTAAAACAATATAATCAATCGTTTCGATCACTTTATTGACGTCTGATGTAAAGTCCTCGGTCATGTTCCAATAACTATTTAAATTGTTTTCGCTTGATACATTCCCTTTTCTACGAGATCGACACAACAACGCAACTCGAACGGTGTTCTATCACGGTGCACGTTCTCCTCATCAACCCTTTCACTATCGTTACACCACCGGTGGAAAATGTCATTTCACCAGCGACAGAGAAAAATAAATCGACCTGGGTTACCACGTGAGGGAACACCCACCTCGGTTCCTGCGACTGTTACCCACTAACTATTATTACTCATCGAACTAGAGTTTAATTTCATTCGGAGAATTAAATTTTGCCTCGCGTTCTCATGTTCAAAACCGACACCGTAAAAACACAGGAGGGAGTACATGGACAAATATGAAAAAATTCAGGGACTGGTTTAGGTGTTGCATTCCTAGGAAAGCATTTCCGCATTTATTGCCCTGATTAGGAAAATAAAAGGTTAGCCGCTCTTTTCATCTATTATTTCATCTATCGGCTACCGACTTGCCGACCGCCAATTCGATTCGTGTAATTTATTGCCCGAGAATTTCGTTCTTTCACCAAGTCTACAACCAAAATAATAGGAACCCTTTTCTCACACACCCATTTTGATTGATCAATCATATCCGCAGGAAAACAGAAGCCACTCGGAGTAGAAAAAAGTTTATAATTTTTTTTAGGGGATGGGGTGAGTTTAAAACGAACCTTAAAATATTTCGTATCGGACCTCCGTTTATATTCCTTCCTCGATGCGATCTCATAAATTACAGGGGATTGGTAGAATGGTTCAACCTCTCATATCGTTTAACCCTTAATCCTAAATTTTTGCGTTCAACCGTCGGTACGGGGATGGGGTGGATAGGTTTTATGTAACTAAGGAAATTTACTAAAGAGTTAAAACCTTAGGCCCATCGACTCACACTGACACGTGAATTATTCCCCAGGGTTTTTTCGACAACGAAATTTAGTTAGCCAGTGAAACAGCTCGTGTACGCGAGAATACATAACAGTTAATCGTATCGCGAACCCCAGTTACGGAATTAGTTAGTACCATAAATTAAAGTTAGAAATATTCATGAAAGATTCTCTGTGATTTATATATTTATTTTCACTACAACGCAACAGTCTGAATCGAGAAATTCGCAACGACAGGTTCTCAGTGAAGCGTCAAATTATACGAGTGGGAGAATCAATAAATCTTCTCGTGCCTATGTACATATATTTAATTGTTGAAACATTAACCCTAAGCGGTTCTTGTTGTTTCCGCTCGGATTCAAAACTCTCCAATTTGGAGTCTGAGACCCATCTCATTAACCATTAGGGACCCGATTGTTTCGTTAGCAACTGTTTCCCATTGTCATTTCCACCTGGATAAAATTAACTTTGCTCAGGTACGAAATTCACGTAGGCTTCAGTTTAAAACGGTAAACAACACAATTAGCAATCGAAAACGACGGAAAACATTCAAAACCCGTAAAATTTCATCAGAACGGCTTTCCCACTCGCAAAAGGTTGTCTCTCAAAACAATTTTAAATTGCCGAAAACGAAAACAGGTTGCTGGCTAATTCAGGTGCGGAGTGATGTGTTCGTCGAACGGTTCCACAAATTTATCTCCAACGTGTTTATGTACCGACCTTGTCATCGCACACAATACATAAATTCATTTTTATGTAAATATTGCGGTCGTGCTTACCGGTCAACGGACGATAGAACGGAGCATTTTAATTTCACTTTTATACTTTTATTATGTATTATTTAACTTGAACTGATTATCATATGTAATACGAAACGTTGGTTTCCGAACCCAATAACTTTCATAAATTCTTCCTAGAAGACCTGTTCAAAAATATTTCACTTTCAATAATCCAAAACGATCAATCACTCAAACTAAAATAATTTGACATCGGCTGTCGTTTATTTTTTGGGCTTTAGAATAAAAGGCAACATTATGTTACATAATATTGCTTTTTTCGGATACGAATAGTTATTAATCTATTATGTGACAATAAGATATTGCCTCGAACGAATTTATTCGACCCGATTTATTTCAAATGCAAAGTATCGTAACCATCAAACGGTATTTATCAATAGTACATTCTGTTCTGTTTTCGTTGTAGTGTAATTGTTGTACGGGAACACCATAGAAAATTGTCTTCACTGTAGGTGTAGAAGTTCCGATCGATTGCCTCGGACATACTGACGGCTTTACTAAAGACATGGAACCTCTACAAAATTTGTTAATTAAAGAATGGACAGTTCTCCCAAACTAGTCGTCGTAGTAAAAACTGCTGGAACTCTACCACCAAGGCACATATTTCAATGAACCAATTTTGGGGAACAAATTCATTCCGTAACACCAACACCACGGAAAAAAAAACGAGATAATCGACTACTGCAACGGGTTCGTTAACCCCCGATCGCAAATCTATTTCAAACTCATATTTTGATGTAATGACATTATTAAATCCTACAATAGAATTTCATTGTCTGTTACTACATATACCTGAAAAAAAATATAACACCACAAAACAATCAGGCGACTGATTTTATTCGACCAGAAAATTTACCGTCTGGTCAGTATCTGTCAGATTGCCATGCACAAGGTTTTAAATAAATAAAAAGAGTTTGCACTCGTGGTAAAAAATTTAAATTTTCAAATGGCGCCCGTATTGTGCGTTTTACAACATCCCCTGTGCACACCCTTTCCTTATGAAAAGACTGTCTTAACCTGTGTAATGTTGATGATTCCGTTCTCACCTCAAGTTTTGTGCCACCTCCTTGAGAAAATTTACAGCGGTGCTTTGCCTTCACCAGTCGTTCGACACTCATTCGCATCTTTTTAAAATAAATAAACGATTTTGCGACGTGTCCTGGCACTAATCCCCCGCGATATATACCCGCTCAATGACTCAATACATACGAGTGGTTATGTGTCGTATGTCAAAACGCTACGCAGAGGTCAATTAGAATCTAAGAACCGTGTGTGTGTGTGTGTGTGAGGACATCACTTTCTTTCCAAACACTAAACGAAAACGTTTTACTTCGTTCGGGACCGTTAAACCAAAATTTATTACTCTCACGCGGTTTCCATAAACACACAAAACCAGAATGGTCACGATGCACTTTGCTAATAGAACGCAGAGTAAATGACTTAAATAAAAAAAAATTTATATATATACATAAGATTTCTGGTAATGGTTATTGTCATGCGATATGTGAGAGAGAAATATTCATCACGGATGAGGACGAAAAGAGGATGAGGATGAGGATTCGGGTCACTCGTGTTGAATACAAAGTCAGAACATTAGTCTCTGTGGAGAAGGATCGAATGGAAAACAATACAATAATAACAAAATGACACACAATGGGTAAAATATGGAATTAATTTTCAAATCCTCGTACAAGAGTTCTTTAATCCAGTTCCAACTGGAGTTTCACGAAACGACGTTGAGTACCCAAATTATATAAGAAAATCCTTAAACGTTCATGTACATAATCTCTATTAAATGATGACCGCAATTCCCAAATACTCAGAGCCCGTAGCTTAAATTTCTATTAAAAAAAAATGAAATTGAATACCAATGGATAGTTCAACGTGGAATATGGGGGTGTATTCTTTGTTGTGGATGTCATAGGAATATGTTGTTAATATCAAATAACTCGAAAAAGTTTAGTAGATAATAAGTAGAAATGAGGATGCATTGCAACAAAATTTGAGTATTGTATTGAAGTAGTCGAATAAGAACATTCAATAGTAATGCGTTTATGTCATTATCAAACTATTTCCACCCGCCTAAATTGGCTGTGGCGGCGGACGAAACTATGTACATTAAGCTAGTGTAAATACTTACAATACTATGTACATTTTACTGATCCCGTATTTTATTTGCACAACCGCGTAAGTTTACTAAATACTTTCTGGCACAAATTATTGAGTCATTTCGGACGTCATGGACTGATAATTACCCGATATTTTATGAATTAGGTATGGTTTTTAATGAAAAATAACAAATGTTATTTGGGTGAATAAACACACGATGGAATACGACGTAAAAGTGTGGCAATTACACAAACACGTGTAACTGTACAAGCAAATAATTAAACAAGAAACAAACAAATAAATTGGTGTTGCGGTCGGTTAACTAGCCGAACTTTTTCTCTTCCTGTAAAAAACAAAACAAATAACAAGTAGTGCGAGGGTGTAGAAAAACGACGAAACGGAAACGCATAAGGGAGTGCGTGGAATTATTCCAATAGGAAAAGGAAATAATAAAGCAACAATATACGAAACGTAAGAGAAAACAATAAGAAAACAAAGGCAACAGAAAACAAAAGCGCACAATGAGAAAATGGAAAAACCTAATGAAAATGTTAAATACAATGACACATCATGGGAACCTTACAAGAACCTTAAAAAACTTTCGGGAAAAATTAGACCCAGAGGGCCGATTGAACATGTAATCGACTACCAAATATTAAAACTAATTATTTATTACAATTAAATACGTTAAATGCATTAATTAAATAATGGCAAATAAATTAAAAATAGAATATACACAGCATGTCACATGCGATCAATGATCAGGAATCTACTTATCTGGCCCTTAATGCAATTCTACCGTACATTATCG
Organism: Polyplax serrata; assembly: GCA_037055365.1. Lineage (NCBI taxonomy): Eukaryota > Metazoa > Arthropoda > Insecta > Psocodea > Polyplacidae > Polyplax > Polyplax serrata. The sequence goes on along the minus strand of JAWJWE010000002.1, from coordinate 7,293,200 downwards.
ACCGAATGTAGTTTATGTACATCAGATAGTTAATATTTTATATAAACCATTGTTATAAAAAATTTCACTTGTATCTGATTGCTAGCTTATTTAGTATTCTTGTGGAGCATGCAGTGGTCATACGTTTCTTTTTCTCTCACGTTGAATAAACACTTGTACCCCAGTATAACCAACACACCAATTGTATGTATTTAATGCAGAACACTAAAACACGTCTGATAGTCTAATACTAATAGAATACCTCTCACATTCAATTAATTCGTCTCGTTTGTCTAGAAGGGATCGTCAGGGGCCAATGACCACCGGTGAAAGTACTGCCTACTTTTTCAGTTTTTGAGCGATGCGCTCATAAATGGGACTTCTCTCAACTTACTTCTACGGCAACAAGGCCCACTACTGTTGCACATGCCGCAATTCGTTTTGTTTTACTTTCGTTAAAGTACCCCCATGAGAGGCCTTGTGCCAAGTCCCCATTTGACACGCTACTCCCTCTGCCATTCCCATCACCCGTGCTTTTTACCATTGCGAACAATGCACAAACTGTATATACACAAAAACCGTTCGGTTCCCTTTGTGATTCTCTTCGCCTGGAACATTTTTCCATTTAAAAAAAATAACGTTTCCTTTTCCTGAGGTCATTACCACCCACTAAACGAATTAGTCTGACGTTGTAAAAACACGAACGAGAATCTGGGAACTCTTAATAAGTACCTTAGCGATTGTTGTGATTATTTAGCACCCAGACTGTAACACAAGAAAAATTAATTGTACCACTCGAAAGGACTCCCTGGGAAATACACACGCACACTTATTTCTCACAGCCTGGACATATTTTGCACAATAGATAATCCTACAATCTATTTACAAGGCTAGGTATGGCCCGTGAAAACTTCAACACGTCTCGTACGTACATGTACATATCTATGTATGTAAAACAAAAGATGTAACCCGGAGGGGTACTGGTACTGGGATTTGTTGGTTAGAGCCAGGGATTGTGAATGAAATGAATCAATTCTTGTAGTTTTCTTATGTTACTAAGGATTGGCACTCGTTGAATTTACGACACGTTTATCGACGTGTTTTTGGTAGGTAGCCAAATAATAAGGCAGAACGAGAACAGGATGGTGGGTAACATACGAAGTGGCGAGTATTTCAAACTCTCACTGCACCTCATAATTAGAAAACGTACGTAAAAGAATAGAAAAAATAAATAAATTAATTGATTAATAAGAGAGCAGTTCATACGGTTTTATAGAGTTATATACATTTATTGTAGATGAATATCTGGCCTACCTATTACCTCAGATTGAAGTAATTAAGTGATAATGGCAGGCACGTAGAAAAATAATCGAGAAGACTTATTTAATAATATTCTGACGACGGTATGTACAGAAATAGTTGCAACACCCATTTTATTAGCAATTAACACCTGAAGATTGACCAGGTGCTCTTGAAAACAATTTTTTTTACATAGAAACATGGGTTGGGGAACGCACAGCAATAAATTCATATTTCACACACAATGGACACAAGTCCCCGGGCAGACAGTCTCCTCCGTCAAAGGAGTTACACGTCCAAACGGCAGACAGAACAGACAAAGGTGTGAAAAAAATAATTTCTCCACCGCAACACAACCCCGGCGTACCTGACCGGGTATCCATTTCAGCCCCCAGGGTTGATCGGAGCGAACCCGTTTTTTTTCTTCATGTTTTCGACTGACCGTAGGAATGTTCACTTAAAATAAAAAAACCCCAGAACCTTGTGTTGGGATGTTAAAAAAAGACTCAGGATTTTATATACAATGTTTAACTGTCTCTGTAACTGGCAGTTGAGTCCCCGTCCAGCTTAACGGTGTCCATGACCCACCATTTGTTCACATCGCGGTTCGTCCACTTTCGTCTGACGAAAAAAAAAACAACTAAAAAATAAACGCGTCTCGCAGGCGTTTTACTGGTGTGCACACCTTCAGGGCATTTTCGCGTGCGTAAAAGTAAACAAGAAGCCAGGGATTATTGGTTCAAGGTCCGGGGATGGAGTTTTTTCCTATTGTTTCACTACTTGTTACTCGATTTGTCCCTTATGTACATAAGAACTTATACTTTTCATTATATTAAATGTCCATCTTGTTAACGTCAGTATAATTTAATCTATCACATGGATCACCCATAAGTTTTCCCTCCAAAACTTCCTTCCTTGATTTGATAAAGTTTAGAGCGTGTTTTTGTCGATTCTGTTCTAATAAAATTATTAATTATCGTCGCAAGCAATAAACATTATGTATTGTCCTTACCTTACACAAAACATCTTACATTTATAGAAAACAATATATATTATATCATACGTTCGGTCAGTCCCTTTCACGTCGGCCTGCACAAAAGAAACGTAAAAGTCAGTTATGTCGAAGTAAAAATTTCTGTTAATTACATATTTTACAATACAACTTCTTTTTTCAATCTTCTGTGAACCTGCGGACCAGGTAGTTTCCAAAACCCTTGCCGCAAAGGTATTCATCGGGCCTTAGTTTTCCGTTTTTTTTTTACATGTTCACTTTTCGTCAAACGTTAATTTCAAATGTCGGTCCTTCGGGTTTTGTTTTTTACTGTTACAATTATACTTTCCATTCTTCTGTTTCTCTCTCATTAACTGCGAACCCATGAGGGTCAAACCTGATTCGATCACTCTAGCCTAGGGTAGCAGAGTTAGATGCAAGTCGAAGAAATTCTTGCCCGTGTTACCTTGTATGCGTGCGAAGGTTCTGTTAACTTCCTTTTTTTTCGATTTTTAACTTTCCTAATTTCGTCACAGGGTATCGGGTCATCGAACAATAAACTGGAAAAACATTGGCGGAGAACTCGAGATTCTTTTCCGTATAATGACACGTTAATTTTGACTTGGTTCGTGCTTCATGCAAATCCCTGCCGTTTTTTTTTTATTACTAACCTTAGAAACATTTGACACCGCCTTGAAATTCTATTGTCTATTTTCAAACAATTACAATGATTTAGAAGTATTCCGTTTGGATGCCGACGACACCGTTTGGACTACCCCAAAAGACTTTTCACCGCGGTAAAAACGCCCATAAAACCGTTCTGTTCTTCTATCAGCAAAGCAGGACATCCGGCTGGGTGTCAGTTTCAAGTCGGGGCAGGTTCAAACCTGCCGCGGTAGAACCTACCGTGGTAGGATGAATACGAGGAAGGGAGAGTTTTTCAATATGTGAAAGTTTTGAGGAGGCGTGAAGGGTAGGTCCGCCTAGAAGAACTAGAAGTCGAGGGGTGGAATTTGTTTTTCTTTCTTTCTTTGATTAAAATAGTTCTTCAGCCGTAAAATTAGGTGTGCATTACTACTTCGACCATTATGGAAATTTAACGTTTCTCTTCCCTCGGGTCCGTTGTTTATGGCTGTGAGAGATGAACATTGTTTTATTTCCCGTTCGCGTCCTTTGAACTTCCATTAAAAGTCATTTAATTGGGCGGTAAAATCAACTCGCAGCTCACCACTCGAACTATTTAGTCTAATAGAATTACATGTAGCCGGACTTCCAACGAAGCTCGGATCATACCACGAGCAGTGTTTTCTTTAATTTAAATAAAATTCACATGGTGTTTTCGAATTTTTATTATGTAACGAATGTTAATGTTAATTTCATGCATCACGACCGCCTAATGTAAAATATCTAGAGATTCCAGAATCGGACGATTTTGAAATTGCACAAAATTTAAATCCGTTACTGAAAAAATTAGTTCTTAATAGCTAATACCTACGAGACCGCACAAATAAATTATGAAAGATAGAAAATATCCAAGTGGATGTTGGAGGAAGAGGAGGAATTATCATTAAATGGCATTCAATTGAAATGTTGGAGTAATTAAGTTATCGGTTATCGAAAACATGACATAGTTTAAATAGTCCAAGAACCAATATCTGGAAAGTAGTTTCGTGATACAGCAGTTAGTGGTGGTACGAGCGTTCTTCGTGTTACGTTTAAATTGTGAAAATCTATTGGAAATAATAATTACCCGAATGGTTGAGTCTGAGAGTTTCAGTTTCGACTAGTTAAAGATTTATTACACCTAACACGCATCTGAATAATGAAAACATCCAAAGCTCTTTTGATATTGTCCTTTGAAATTACGTGGCTCAGACATGAATGCAAAAACATGTAAGCATGATGTTAACGAGAGCAAACGACGGCAACACAACGTGATTCAAAAGAAAATGAACGCTCCTACCCTACCAGGTATCAATCATTTTTTTTCTCTGGTTTTGTACGCGATTTATAAATATTAATGAAGAGACTAAGTCCATCAACTGCTCGGCTCACATAATAAGAAAAACACGGGGAATGTCAAACACGTGGAACAGTATTTTGAATTCCATTTCGAGTTATGTGTAGAGCGATACAATTACTTTTTGCATATATACTTCTTGTTCGTATATACATGTAGGTCCTCAAAACGTGTAACTAAAAGATTGTACACGAAACACAGTCTCGTGTTAAGTGGAGTAATACAGTCCAAAAACGGTAAACGGTAGTTTAGATGTAAAACTAAAGTTAGGTAAACAAAATGGAGATGCATGACAAATAGTATCTAATACGACATCAGATGTAATTTGTCCCACACGAACTTCTGTATTGAGGTCTTGTTGTCACAACGGTCCTTTCCAAATGGGTGATGACGAAAACATACCTGACAAATCCGAGTTTCATACATAAATTGATGAGTCCAAAAATAGAATTGTTACACAATAAATACTAAATAATTTCATCTATTGAGTCTTCTGTACGACACTTATGCTTGAGTACACCTTTGTTGGTTTGTTAGGTTTTTCTTACACAGAAGAATAGTTTGGTAGAGACACACACATGCACACTTGGGCTTTACATTGAGAAAAAATAAAGCTGCAAGTCTTTTTATTACCAAGACAGGCACGAGTTTATTTCCTGAATTTGTCATTTAAGGATTTTCTCATGTTGCCATTGAACGTGGATTGAGTGGTGTTGTTGACTCGATTTAACTCATTGCCCAACGAACAAAATTTTCGGTTTACGACACATGTCGAGTGTTACGCTGACAACCGGCAGACCCGTTAATTCCGTTCAAGTGACTGTTAACTGAAAACCCCGTATCCGTTGATCCTGCACCCGGTACGTACTTCCAAGGCCAAACTTGTAAAAGTAAACTTAATCGAGAAATAATTTTTGCCTTGCCCAACGTTCCGTTTCGGTAATTATTTTAATGTACGAATATGTACGAATAATGTACGTGAGAAACAATTTTTTTTTCTGCCAGAAAAGAAACATTTGCTCAATATATACATACAAACACTGATACAACTAGGTGGTTATGAAGAATTCACGTGTCTTCCAATCACTACTAACTGGGTTATCAGATACTTTAAATGGATCTACTATTAACTTTTATATCATTAATTTAACTACACAATTAATTAATATGCAAAACACTAAAACAATTATTACTTCATTAATTACTATCACAAAAAATTAATTTTATGTCGAAAACTAATAAACTCCTCTGAGTTATACAGGACTTAAACCATTCAACTGGTGTGACCGAACAGATTTAATTCGTACGAGTTCACAGAAGTGAAAACTGAATGTAAATTCATCCAAAATCAATATATACTCGGTTTTTCGGATTTTCCCAACACAAAAGCAAGATGAAACTTAATTATTTGAGCGACAGCAGGCAGACAACCGAAATAATATTTTCAGACAACAAGAAAGGGTAATAAATACCACTGGTTTCGGTGACAAATGGAAATTTCGGACTTGGCAAAGCAGGGAACAAACAAAATTTCTGCTGCGTTGGTTCGCCACGGCCAGGGAAATTCCGATGTCGCGTACAAAAATCCCGGTGATTCTCTACGTGCGCCAAAATACTAAAAAGTATATATCGTAAACGAGACTACGTGCACGAGACAAAGTTATCGTTTAGAGACAAATATCGACCGCATCTTGGTTGAAAATAAGTTAAATGTCATGTACGGCAAAGCTAAAACCCATCTTTAGAACACGAGATAAACATTAAGGGAACTTAAATCCTCGGAATGGTCACCTCAGATGTTCATCTAACTTATCTGTAACTCCTTTTATGGAAGTTATCAATTACAGATATGTCGTGCACCCCACAGGACAATACTGACACCTGCTTAGGTGGATTAAACGTCGGTGCGCTGGTACTTGAGCTCACAAAAATAGTTACGCAGTGTGTACTCTGACACGCCAGCGTACCGTAACATCAGACGCGTTTGCGTCAAATTCTGACATTCATCAAAAGGAAACAATTCGTTCTGTGGATGTGCCACGCCAATTCACCAAAATTTTACATTCCATTCGTCGTAAATACTTTCGGGCCATGGCTCGACTTCTAACGTGGCCTGTGTAGTTCTGTCACGGACATCAACCGGTTTCTGCTTTATAGAAATTTTATTGAAGTTTGGCAAAAAGACATTGTAAATCGTCACAGTTGGGGAACAGTTGGCTGGGATTTCCTTCAAATTTATTGCAATCGTTTAAGTTGAACAATAAAGGAAAATTTTTGAATTTTCTAAAGTGCGAAAAATTTAAAAAAGGAGAAGGGTGCACATGAATGGCGCGAGCGTTCAGAGGGAATTAATGATAAGTTTTACAAAAAAAATTAAGTAAGGAGTAATAAAATTAATCATTTTTCTTAACTATTAAAAATCTACGGCAGTGCTATGAAAGACTAATGAGATGATGATGTGATGACCGTGTCGGACTGAAAGGTAACTTAAATAAAATAATGCATTCAACCAGAATTTCTACCTTTGCCCTTCTGATTGAACTTGTATGTTGTACACCTTGTAATGTTTCAAACCGAATTATTACCTTCCAGACGACTAAATGTGTGTCATTTCAGACATCCCAAGAGACATTTTGGGTTTCTGCAAACCCAAAATTTGGTGTTTTGGGTATTACAAGTTTTAAGACTATTTACCTAAGCACTATTTACACTAATTGCAGTGAACATGTTTCAGGTACACACAGGTCCCACAAAGAGTCGTGTAAAGGAACCACATGTATGGTTTGTTAAGTCCAGGTGTTAACAAAAATATTAAAAGGTTGATATAGTACAAGAGGAACTTGGTGAACGATCAGAGCTACCAAAGATTCAGGTAGAAGATTGGATTCTTCCGATTCCTCCGAGGGGTGCACGGCCCATATAACTTCATGATTTCCAAAGGTCATAAAACCCTGGCGAAAGGTTGAACCTCAAGGGGTATTATTACGGAAATTGGTGCCGGATTTCAAATTTCTTTTCCGTGTGAGAATGGAATTTCAAATGTCTTTTTCCTTATTTGTGTATTCGCGGCATGAAAAACACGGAGCCCTGACGTAACTCCAGAGTTCCTTCTCTGTTTGCTCGCAAAAGTTCCATCCACCGTCGACTGTCATTGATTTTGACTTTGACGCCACTCAGTTGTTGACCGTTCCAGAGAATTTTAAACCTTCACACTTGGTATTTCTAACAACTTCCAGTTTCGGTGGCATGTATGCAAAAACTTCATCGGACGGTACATCCGGACAGATCACGACACGTGCTTTATCTCGTAATATTCCAATAATAATATTATTATAATGTATAATGGCGGAAGCCAGCCAACGTAACCGAGAGAAAAAGTTAATTTCGGGTAGCAAATCTACAATTTAAAGTGACGATGAATTGAAATTAACTTAAATGTGAAGTGGAAGGCGTGTAAATAACAGGGTACCACTCGGGGAAAAAAGTACTCGCGATTTATTGATTGATTTCCAATTCCGGGGTTCCTCTGTCAGGTACGAGGCCCTAAACAAGTCATTTCAGTGAAAGGACACCGAAAATGATTTTATTAACTTATTATGGTTCATCACCCCGTGCGTTATTATTATTACACAATAATTCATCTGTAACCGTTTAAGTGTATAGTTTACAGTGCTAGTAAGCAGTTACTCTCAACCTTCGGGAGAAGGCATTGCACAACAAACCTGCACGAGATAATTACACTTTGAATGCCGCAAAATATCTGTTAGTGACACTGAATAAATCAAGGTTAAGTTTAGAACTTGTCACTTTCAGTCACTTCAAGTGACTCTCGCCTACATTAAGATGACTGTAAATTCGTACTCTGCTTAACCGTCGTGTCTTGTTTTGTCAATTAAGAATGAATTAAGTAATTTTACCAGTCAAAATAAAAAATATCACACATATATAATATTCATTTAGTAAATCCTTTACGTTTCGTCGAGCACAAGGGATCCACAGCCTGATGACACGGTCACATGTTGACGGTAAAACAGCCTTTTTACGCCAGAACAACCGTACTGTCGTTTAATAAATTATAGTATAGAATAAAAAGCAGTCATTACCACAAGCAACGTCATTTAGGCAGAATTTGGTACGCTCATAGTGCTCATGAAGACATGCCACAACTATTAAATGAGTTACCTCTAAACTGTAAGGTCGATGAAAGATCAACGTGGTAAAGAATTTGGTTACTGCAACTTGGGTATTAGGAAAAAAAAATTCATTTTAGATGAAACAAGCAGTGGATATGTGATAATACGATTCAACTATAATTTTTTTCAAATTGACGAACCCCATCCCAGTAATTTCAATAATTGGCAACCGAAGTCACTAAACGTTCTTCAGCGTAGTCAAGCAAATGTTTCTATGTTCACCTAAGAAGAAGCCAATATATGACACCTAAACGAAACAATGGTGATCAAAATATGCCTATTGTCACACTTAACCTGGCGTGATATTCCAATATAAAGTGATGAAGTGGATACTTTGGTCATTGACTTTGTCAAACATTTTCAGCAGACTGCCCGTGGCAAAGAGACTCGGTGTACATATATACAAATTTACCTTCCTACCTTTCCTATCGAACTTCTCTGATGTTTGCACTTGCTTCTCTACTACTTTCTCAAAAAAAATCTCTCTCATTTTCACAGATAGACAAAATCATATTTTCAAAGGTGTTACCTACGTCACGTTCTGATGAGGAAATGGAACGTGATGATTTTAACATTCAGGCAAATGCCGCTGGGGAGAAGATTTCATACAAGGAGTGATTTATTGTAGAGTCCTGCTGACGCGTAAGCACAAAAGAAGAAGAAGAAAAAGTTCAGTTTTTCTACGAGGCCAACTCAACTTTGAAATTTCCTAAAGACCTCTCCTTCGGTGCACGAAAGGCCAAACGTTGTCGCCATGTCTTACTTAGGTTGGCGATCCCGATGTTGAGTGACGGTTGAGGTTCTGCCTGACGATTTCAAGGCAAAGTAAGAAAGTAATTGCGGAATGATGAAATTCCAACTTTTGCAAATAAAATAAAGATACCGATATTATTTCGAGTAAAGGAACACGGGCTGAGAGACCTGGTAATTTACGTTGCTTTGTCATCGAAATAAATCGACGATTCGAGACCATACACCCGATGGTTGCGACAACAACTCTGGTAGCCAGTTGTTAACCCTTACCAGAAAGAGAAAATACCAAGAGAGAGAAATCATTAAACGGAAATGATGATGCGGTCGAACGTATCCCTACTAGCAAACTACCATTTTGATTTATACTACAGTATAGTATACGAGTAAAATAATAAAATATCTTTACCGCACACTCATTATGGTTCGCTACCAATCGTGATATTGATACTTACTGGGTATAAGCTTTCACTTGGCATCAAACAACATTGTTTTGTATTACTTTTCAAAACCAGACATCCCAAATGATTCCCCCTTGGTTACAGCCCAGTAAGTGTCAGCTTTCTCGACTATTGGGTTCCTCAGGATTCGACTGCATACGATTGCACGAGACGCATCGCTCATTAGTGTCTTTGTTCTTCAAAAACGAGGTTACGAGTAATTTGAACCCGACGTAGCAGACACGACTGCATTCAATGAGTGACACAGTCCTGTGTGTGTGTGTGTGTGTGTGTGTGTGTGTGTCTGTCGTTCAGCACTTGGATGAGAACGAGGTGTTCCATGTAGCCGTGCAACAACAATTGCAAAACCTTCCGCATTTTATTATTATTATCGGTCAAATGAAACCGATCAATCAGTAAAATCGACACGGAATTTCACCTTACGAATCTTTTCTCCTTCGGTTTTTCATTTCATACCTGAAAATGGAGGATCGATAAACCTGGCAAACAGATTTAACTACTAGTATTCAAAGGAGAGTCAAATAACCGCGTGCGTGTTGCGTTTCGCAAAGTAACGACAATTTACCAAAACAAAATAAAAACTATTGCGTTTTGCGGGATTCGAGTTTCCTCCTTACCATTCTTGCTATATTCCAACAAAAAATTCAACTCTCTGTCTCTCTCTCTCTCTCTCTCTCTCTCTCTCTCCCTCAGCCTCTCGAGGAATGTAAAAATGGAACGAACGAGAATTTAACAGCGAAAGTAATCACACACAAGATGAAGTATGGCAAATGCGCGCAATGAACAAGTACCAGAACACTAAAAATAAAATTAATCTCCCTAAGGCAATCTGGTTGGTATGTAACATCAATCGGAGAGTCGACAACGTTCTTTCAATCTTAATCAACCAGGTATCTTAATCAATGTACCTACAACTGGGTACACGTGTGAGGACCAGAGAGGTATTTATTGCTCAAAAGAAAGCAAAAATCATTTCGAGGCACGGACGTAACAACACTCTATCAAAACAATGTTTTTTTTTAACAAGAACATGTGATCACTCAATAGGAATGTCAACTACTTTCAAACTTCGCACCTCTTTACACTTTAAAAGTAAAAGTTCTAACATTTTTCTCCCCGTCACAGATGTGAGGAAATAAGCCAGGCAATGAACTCTGTAGAGTCTCGAAAATCAAACATGAAACAGAAAGAGCGCAACAGACAAGAAATTACCTCTACGAAACACTCGACTGGTCGAAATGTGGAGAAAGGACGGAAGTAAAATGCATAAAAACCAAACGAGATAAATTTTAAATTGTTAGTTTTGCTCTGCAGAACTCTCCTAGGCTCTTGGTACTTGTCATTTTCCCCACAAAACCTTCGGTGCACTTGTCTTCTCCAATTCACTACCATTCGCAATGCACTCGGCCACTGTTACACCACGACTTCTATTGTAGTGGGTACTAGTGATGTAATGACACCACAAAAGGGATTTAATCGTGTGTAACCACAGCAAAACACGGTACAACAAACTTTTTGCTGGTGCTAGGCAACGTCAACTCTCTTTATTCTCGACTGAACAAACCAGTTGTAATATTTTTTGCCTACACTCTTTGCGATCATCTGGAAAGCTGATCACCTGCGACCAAAACCACTCACCTAATTTCTAGAGGAAGGGTCCGGAGTATGGCAAATCAACTTTCCATCAACCGAGTGAAAGGTTGCATTTGGCATTTAAAAAAAAATATTAATGAACTATATTAAGAAGACAGTCACTTGGTGATTTCACGTTGTCTTCGATCGCGGCAGTAGTACTTATATACTTGTAGTAAACCTTACCAAGGCAGACACATCAACTGCGTCTCTTTCTAAAGCTCAAATTTTACCAATTTCTCCATTAAATTCTCTACTCATTTTTCTCCACACTGTATAAGACAATACTTTTTTCCGTTCTCGGATCTAGTCTTTCAATCCAACTAAGTAGGTTTAACTTATTAATTATCTTCTCCCGTACGTTTGTAAGTGGTAAACGTTAATTACTGCCTATCCTTCATGGGTCCATTTATCCATTTACATCACTTCAGGTATACATCTCGGTCTTAATGTCTTCGGTCTTTATACCTGATTTCCTGATAAGTAACAAGACCTGTTTTCCCTTCTATTTCTTCCCTTCCAAAAATAATCCGAGCGTTGTTTAAGGGCTTTCCCTCCGAATGATCATCTATTTCATTTATCTCTATTGTCTTCTTCGGCCATCTTCCAATTTGATTCGGTCAATAAGTCTAACAAGAGATTTTTACTATTTCCTAGTATATATGTTTTGCCACTTAAAAGAGAACTCTTATTATTGTCATGTCGTATTTGAATACCACACAGTAAGCGTTCTCTATTTTACTTACGACGTATGAAACGACATCTTGGTGTCGCAGGCCTACAACGCAATAGGCCCTGTTTTCATTAGTATAAAATAAACAAAATATAATTCACACAAGATCGAGCAAATGTTCGGATTTTTTCAAAGGAATTCAAAACTGTTTTATTATTCTTTTCTATAAAAAATATAGTCATAAAATACCCGAGTCCTTTGACTGTTAGAAATAGAAAAGGTGATAAAACATTTAATTGGGATGCCGAAGTCGAAAGGTAATTTATACTAAGGGTTGGATTGAATCTCGAGAAAACGGTTTTCAATTCGAAAGATAATATTTTTATAAGTGAGAGACTTACGCAATGGTTCCTCTTACTGGTGTCCTTCTGCTTCAGGTTCTAAATTTTAATTTAATCCAGGTAAGGCGACAGCAGTGATGGCTGTGATGTCCCAACAAGGAAGTAACAGCGACGGGAAAATTCCTTTTTTGCGAAAGCACCAGAATAACTTAAACGCACAAAATGGAGCGGTGAAGTGAGGCGACACGACAGAACGAGTACCGGTACCAAGTACATCAATTTACGTGTGAATAAAAGGAGAAATCCACAGTTTTTGTGCGACGTTACGCAGACACCGAACGAATCTGCGAAGCGGGAAAATCCGCAGCAAGCGACGCGACAAACGTGCGACGAAATTCGAAATGCAACTGACTGAGTTTGACGAAGCGGCGACAATTCGCTCGTGGCGGCGCTCGCGTCGCACCGGCGGTGCCTGAAGAGGAGTAAAAACAGGTGAAAATGAAAGTTCCTGTGCCGATTTGTTTGCAGTTTTATTTTTGTTTTTTGTTCCTCTCACATGTCTGCGACAGAGGGGAACGCGAGGCATTGCATTGCACTAGAATTTGAGCTCGAACCGTTCCGTTTTTAAATTCAAGAAAATAGAGAGTGACTAATCGAACGATTTTGGAAGAAAATGGGGAAAGTCGTATCGGTTAGACGACGGATTGAAACTGCTTCTTTTAAATTCGGTTAGGGAACGAGGGTGGAAAATCAAATGCAGTTAGTTTGACTTGCTTCGTAAACTTCTTATTGAGTTATGTAGGGCTTTAACCTTTCCCATCCTCCGTTCAATATTTTTTTTGCTCACGTCGGCCATGTGTCGCTGAACGCGAATTTTATCGACATTAGTTTTGAGTCTAAGCCTGTGACATGTAACGTTAATCATTCTATCGGACTTGACGTTTCGTACATGTTTTCAATCCGACTTAAATTTCAAGTTCTAAACCCTTTATTTTCTAAGAAGAGATTAACTATGAAGTAGCAGTTACAATCAATCTGTAGGTTCATAGCCAGGTACATTACACAAAAAAAACCGAGACGTGTTGTCATATATTTTTCGTTAAATTTTTAAATAAGTTTTTAAATTTTAAGTTAATTTTAAATAAGTTAGTTTTAAATAAATTCCCAAAACAAAAATGACTGTATTATTTTTTTTATAATTACACAGGTATATTTTAATATATTGATTTTATATTGGGAGTTTTTTATTGTATTAACACCGGCAGTCCTGGATGGCTGCAATTTGCTGTTACTACATGATCAGCAAGTTGCATTTTGTTATTCGAACGGCGTTGAACCGCAACTTCACTACGAAGACATGCCTAACGGTGATGGAAACATCATGATTAGATCAAAACATTAATTTAATACTCTTATAATTTTGACTACATTTGGTAAGTGTCACACAAACTCCAAATTGTTCATTTTTCTTTTACTTCATTCGCAAACAATTTTTGTCTTCCTTCCTAAACATTTCGCATCAGAAATTTTTCATCTTCATCTTCTGAAATCTGCTCTACTTCCTTCGTTCCATTTAAAAAGGAATTTACTTTTTGGAACAGTCTTTTTATCTCATTTCACGGTCATTCGAGTCTGACTGGTCTTTTGCTGAAATATTTTTGCTCACTCATTCACCTAAAGACTCAATTTAAAAAAAAACCATTAGATTCATCTTGTCGGTCATTCATGGAGTATTTTTCGACCTAGTTGGCTTATGTATACAATTTTTAAAGCGTCTGTTCTCTTGTGCTTGACGAAAATTTTCTGAACGATACAACTCATCTGTGAATGATTGATTCCCGATCAACTGTGAACTTATTTCTTTTATTAATATCGCGCAATTTAATAATGTCTAAGAACATAAGTAAATTGAGGATGAGGCAGAGACCACCTGACTGACCGAGGATTTAGTCTCCATTAAATTAAGTGTTAGCTAACTAGGTTTTAGAGTTTTCCTATTAAAGGCCTAGACAATTAGTATTTCTATTATTGGATGAATTAATAAGCCTTTTCATATTCAAACATCTGCTACCCTTAAAATACCCTTAGATTACAAATCGCATCGTACGATAATAAAATGATGCTCCTCTTTTACTGTGTTTATGTATTATTTTCATTCTTAATTTTCCAAAAAAGTTATTACATTTATACGTTTTTATTACTTGTTTACCGAGCAACAACTACGCTAAAAACATATGAAAACTATGCGAATTCATTTAAGTTCTAAAAAAGTAGTTTTGAACAAAATTTATTTATATCTTACAACTTGTTCTCACAACAATATTGCATATAGATTGCTTCCGTGTTTCTTATACTTCTACTCCAAGTCTACAAGCATTACGGAAATACCTATCTTTAGCATCGACATATCAATTCTTTCAAGAGAATTTTAAAACTTTAGAGAGTTAAAAGTGCTTTCCTTTCTATTTAAAAAGTCTCGCTTTATATAACATATATAATAGCTACATAGCTATAACATAAATATATAGCTACATTTATTTACATATTTTTCGAATCGATATTGAGTATGAATATAAAAGGCATCACCAAACTCAACAAAAAGTATACTAAAGTAACTTAGTCGTAAGATTATTTTTAGTATTCTCATCCCGGATGAGAGTAAATGGATTGGACTTTAAGAAAAACGAATTAAATCAACGGGGAAAAATATATTTTATGTATAAATATAATATACAGAATTTCAGATCGGGTAGTTAAGTCGAGAGTCTACGTTGAGACATCCACTCGAGTTCGTTTTGCGGCGATTCAAAGAACTCCAAGACCTTCCATTACAACTTCAACAGAAGATTAATTCTCCTTGTTTGCGGAATGCAACAAATCAGCACAGGATTTGGTCACGCACGACCTGAAACGTAAAAGAACAAATTTAAAAGAGGTACCATCCGGTGCATCGCAGTTGGTGGTACACCAGCCGGGAAACACACGGAGAAATGGCTGGCATCTATGTAAATAATCTGTTCAGGTTGTTCCATCGCCTGATACCCGTCACTTACGTTTCGTCTGACTTTGTCCGTCTACAAATGTGCAGAGCAATGGGACCGACTTTGATCTTTTTGAATATTCCAACGGCTTCTGTGTGGGTTACGTCGTGGCACACCTGACCGTTGACAGCCAAGATTTCGTCACCTGAAAACCGGAATGGACACCATAAAAAGACATCAGAGGTTAAGTTTTGAGCAACCTAATTAAACACTGCCTTGTTGTTGGTGTTGTGTAAGTTAAAGTCAAGATGAGGGAAACTGTAGCACTTAACTTCAGTTTATTATATACGAAATGTTGCATTCGATGGGAAAATTCTGAAAAAGTATTTAAAGTCCTCTAAGTGCTTCTACGTATACCTAAAACGTAAGCCAATAATGACGTTTTTCTTCTAGTTTTCGAGTCTAGGAACATATTTATATGACAATTAAGGGAACTTACATTCTACTCTTCTCATTTGAGAAGTTAAAAGAGTTCACTAACTGCCACACTCAAACGATTTAAATCTATCTAATTTTGCTGATTGTAAGACTCTAGGATAGATCATTCTATTCTATCAAATGACAAATCCTATTACACGAACCTTCTCTTAGCCTTCCGTCTTCGGCTGCCTGACCATTTTCCAGTATGCTTTTTATAAAAATCCCTAAAGCTCCCTTGGGCGAGTCTTTCCCTCCTACAATTGTAAATCCCAGGCTCTTCTTTCCCGGTCCTTTTTCGTAGATGATGGTCTGAAAGGAGCAAACGGTGGATTTCGGCCTCCTGGGCAGAGTGCAAAGGTTTCCATTGAGGAACAGCGTGCTTTCGGTCCTGGATTTTCCATTCATCGATATCAGACTAGAATCGGTCGAAGTTATTTCCGTTTCCGTGATGTTGGCCAGTGCTCTTTGCAGCATCTTCGAGTTTATGCTGTTACCGTTCCGAAGAAGTATCTTTGCCTTTTCTATTTTCGCGTTACCCAGGGGAGAAGAGCAAAACGCGGGTCGGAACGCTATCGAATTGTCCAACGAGTCCGAAATTAGAACCGACTCTGAATTTCCGGTGTGCGAGTTGACTTCCCCTGGTAAAATTTGCACGTTTTCGTAGTCCACGGAACTTTCTCTCATCTTTATCGGTACTCCTTTGGCAGGTTTTACGACCGGATCCTGTTTCGCCACCGATCTCGCCACGACAATGTCCACTTCGACGGGACCACTGCAGAGGACTCGTCTTGCAGCCGGCATGGACAAACCCCTGAGCCGACGTCCGTTCACGTTGACTATTTCATCACCTACCCTTAGGTTTTTGTCCCTGAAAGTAAAAATATCACTCATTATTTTTTATTTTTAGTATTAATAAAATCACGAAGAAGCAATAATTTCTACAAATGCATAATATAAGATAAAACGTGTGGCGTACAGAATGTCCGAATCAGGTACAACCAAACATCCAGAAAGTACTTTTCCTTGTCTATTGATAAGATTAATGAATTTAATAACCAATAAGGTACATTGGTTATAGGTGAAATGCACAGGTACATCGATTGCATTCTGCAAAATGATAACTCTTATCGATGGGTGTGCATGCGTTTTGTTTAACATTGTCTCGTTACGAGAATGGAACTTCAACACAATTGCAGATTTTACACGTAGCATAAGAACCATGTGATAGAGCATTAATAAGAAAAACTGTCATTTACAAACAATTCTTTACCCAGTCTTTCCGCCTTGAGGTATTAAACATGTCTCCTACTTATTGTTTCTTAAAAATTCAAAGGTTGACAGACACAGACCCACAAACACACACACACACGGGGGGTGTTGGGTTTGACTCGGAACAGCAGGAAACTTCAAGACCCGGAGTGAAGACGTTCATTCAATGTTATTCATTAATAATCGGTCAAAACTATTTGGACCTAACGCCCTAACCCGAAGGTACTCCCAAGGTTGTGTGTGTGGATAGGTCCGAACCCACCGAAAATTTGGGTCGAACAACGAGATGATGTCATGTCGTGACCGTAAAGTGTGCCACCCAAGTCGTCGGTCCCGAACCGAAAATTAAATTTTAACTTTCGGGTTCCACGCCGCGTTTTCCACTACCAGTATTTGTCTACCCCGGTGGTGTAGGTGTGACGAAAGGTGCACTTTCGCAGGCTGCCTAATCGATTCGTCGTATATCAATCGATTAGAGTTGAATGGAAAACCGTTCGGAATGCAAAATCAATTTCTAAATTACTTTTCAATTGATTTCACAAAAGAAATTGTACTCGAAACCTTTCGCGTACGTCCGACTAAACGATTTTCAATTCAATGAATCGCCCAACGCCGTTAAAGTTGTGCTTTAACTGCCGATTATCACCGACTTAAACTCAACAAACAATCGAATCGTTTCAGGTTAATTAAAACGTTCCAGACTTGTGCAATTGCTACTGGTGACATCATAAATTTTATTTACACCTGACTCATCGACGTCTTTTTCATTCCAAACGCATTAATAAATATATATACATAGTCTAATTCATGTGGTGATTACAAGAAATGTGAACGTGGATTCATCAGGTGACTCAATAAAAATGCTTGTGCATATAATTACACTTCAATGCCGCGTACTTATTTACATTTATAGTTATTAAGATGGTTTTACCTTGTACGCGTTAATACATAACGTCAAAATTATGGAATGTAAATGGGCATAATATTATTGCATGCGTCAATACTTTAGACCAGTAGTACTTCACTCTACCACACTTCTAACTACAACTATAATTGTTGTACATTTACGGGAACTTACATATCAAGTTTACAAGTGCAGATAGTATGCGTATAAAAGCGCCACTTTGAATTGGGGAATGTTAAAAAAAGTCTTGTATATCGGGACATATTTAGACAAACCCATCTGGCATTTTCTTACAGTAATAATATAAGAACTAATTTGACAATTAGTACTGGGTAGCCTATTATTATACTACTCACACCATCACTTCAACTATCGTTTCGTCTAACAAGTCAGGGTTCGTAACAACTGATTTTATATTTCTTTCAGTAATATCAACCCATTCTACCGCAGGTATCTTTTCCATTTGTCTAAGCTAGAGCAACTGGTATAGTAAAATTGTCAATTTCCGAAACCAAACAGACGAACTGTCTTGTTGGAAAGGACGAAATTTATTATGTAGAAAAGCCCGTGCCAAAACTTAATTAATCAGTCCAGCGTATACATATGTAAATAAAGTAACAAATTATTGTAAATAACTGTATACGAAATTAAACAGAACAAACTTAATGATGAGGAAAAGAAAGGTGGTATTGAGGTCTTTTCTCATTAGTTTAGGAACTCTCACATTAACGTACAACTAATATAATAAACCATTGTGAAGTTCGTCATCAGACAAGAAGACAGAAGTAGGATGACACCCTCTGAATCTTAGGCTACTTGGACTGGTACAGCTGGGAACAGGGAGGTACACCAGGTAGTTGTCAGTTTTAATAAGTTGGAAGTAGTTGTGCTACAAGATATGTAACTTAAAGGTTTTCTTGTTAATTTGACTGCAGGTTGTAGTCTGCCATGCATAATATTTGTAGGTAAACACTCACCTGTCCGCTAAACCGTCAGGTACAATATGAGCAATCAGGTATCCGGGTGCTCCCTGATCTGCCAATTTTGTCTTCGCTATGAATATACCCAATTCTTCATCGGGTGAACTTCTGAAGAGTCGAATGACTTTGAACTCTCTTTTGCATTGGTTCTGTTCCATTTTCAGACTTTCATCTTCCGGTCCGCCATCTTGAAATTCTTCGTCACCTTCCGAGCTGCACTGCGATCGTTTTTGGTAGCTCCTCAACACTTCTTTCCTGTCCAGGGACACCGATCTCTTCGTTAGTCTTTTCCTCCGTATGTTTTTCATGCTCCTGAGACTGCTCCGTTCGCTGCTCCAGGAATCTCTCTTCTGCGAAGGACTTTTCTCGTAGGAGGAATTACTTCCATTCGAGGACGACTGTTCGCCGCTGGCACTTCGCGAGTGTGAGATTTGCTTCTTGTCGATGTTGTCCATGACACAGGAGGTAGAGTCGTTCACTATGATTCCGCTGTCGTCGTCTTCGAAGTCGTTGAGCGTCGTGCCGTCCACCAGGAAGGCCTTGTCGTTGTGTATCACGTCGCTGTCGTCGTCTATATACAGGGGATTTCCTTTGTTGTGGAACTCCTCCAGCCCTGGCAGTGCACCGAACGAGAAACTTCGTAACTTTTTGCTGACTTTTCCCTTGTCCTTGTCCGTTTCGTTTTCGTTCGTTTTATACATTTTCGCGAGCAAACGGTTTGTCGACGATTTCAAGAACCTGTCGGAGATTGACTTTAATTTGGCACCCAGGCACGAGTTCCCGTTGAACGATTCGTTCGTTTCAGTGTTCCTCCGTCTCATTCGAGTGGTTTTCCCATTTTTCAAAAACGTGTGAGTCAAACTCTCAGTATCACCTGCATCACCTTCACTTTTTCTCGCGTTCCTCTCACTTGTGTTACCTAAATATTTTTCACTCTTTTGACCGTTACTTATCAATTGCTCGTCCATCCGCGAATTTTGCCCGGTCTCGGGGAAATGGGAAAGCACTTCCGACGACTGAAAGCACGACAGCTTGGTGTCTTTGACTCGGTCCAGAAGAGGATTTCTTTTCTCTCTGATGAAGGCATCCCTCTTGGCAATCTTTTCCAGGTCGTTGTGGTCCCGGGAAAGAACTCTGGACTCGCTGTGCCACCGCCGATGTGGAGATTTCTCTACCACCACCATCATCTCCTTAACTTTGTAGCAATTCGTACTTTCGCCTTCGCTCTCGTCGGCGCTGCCATGTCTGTGCCACGAGTCTAGCGTGTCTGAAAATAAAAAGAATGTTACGAATTCTGTCAAGAAGTCGGTAGTCATTTGCGTAAAGATTACTCATTCATTTTGACGTTCGATGACACGGTCACAGGGGAAAGTCAATGAAGTTAAGCAGGTGTTTACACTAAATTACACTGAAAGGACATTGTGCCGTGAGAGAAGGAATCGAAAAATCCATTTTGGAAGAAAGTAGAAAAGTACACTGGCAAGGTGAAAGGGTTCACGGTTTAAGTGACAATCGACGGGGTGAATAATCACCCAGACGAATCGAACAAAAGGTACCTTAAAATTGAGTACCCGAGAACTTATTAAAACTAACCTAAAAACCCCTAATTTCTTTTGTCAGACCAAGTGAGACAGCAAAAGAGCCGAGTACCAAAGGTCATAAGGACAAGTCATCAACGCAGCTCACTGCCCTACCTAGTCAAACTCTCAGGTTATTTGTTTCTTTAATTAAGTTAAATTATGATTAAACCTTAAGATAAAAACATTTTCACGTCACGGAGAGCTTTGTATTATTTTCTTACATGATTCTAACCTCGAAAACTAAACGAAGGTAAATAGTTAAGAAACGATGCGGTGACACGAGCACACGATAACAGATAAACTAAGAAAACAATGTCATGTGTGTGTGTGTGTGTGTGTGTGTGTGTGTGTACACAGAGCAGAAATCAGGCGGAGAAAAGTACAAGAATAAAACACGAAATTAAATAAAAGTAATTTATTAAGCGCGGAGCCGGAGTCTAATGGCCGACAGTATTAAGCGTAATCCACTAATTTCGACGAGTACTTGGAGATTGAGGTCTTCGTTAATTTTTGTTCTGGCCAATAATCCCCGTAGGAAATAGATACCGTCGGGAGTCGAAACTCTTATTTTCAAGCCTTTCATTACACCCAACAAGTGTACACCGAAAACAAAGTCACGTAAAACATGAATGAAAATAAAAGAGGAGAGGAGTTGGAAAAAAAAAGAAGACATCGCCCAGGTTTGTTTTTCATTACTCGTCACAATAGCCATTCCGATGCAGACAGGTACCAGGTACGAGTTCATTGGAATGTGCACTTTTGTACACCTTCCGAGCATCACTGTCACTCCATGTTTATGTGTGTGGCTCTATGATACCTGGACAGGAGAGAAAGACAGAGAGAGAGAGAGAGAGAGAAATCCGTCACTAATTCAGAAGCGAGGTCATTGTTTAACTTTCCCTTGTACACACACACACACACACAAATTTTTTCTCTCATTATTTTCAGATATTGTCGTACACGTGAAAGAATTCCGAAGGTGTTTCTTCATTAACTAAAAAGCAAACTTCGGTTCGAGTCTATTGTTTTTACTGCGGTGACACGCCGGCTGTGAACGACTCGTGACTCGAGCCGTCGTGACGACCACATGAAGACACTACTCGGACACAACAACATCACCTCAACCTCACACCGAACCCAATTCAACGAGTGAATTTCACGTTCTCATTGTCTTACGAAAGAGAATTAATTATAATGAAACTGTAACGTTCCCAATGAAGCGAGGAAGCACCCAAATGTTGGGACACACGAAAATTACGGGCCCATTCATTCGCACCCGACGACGCGTAATTTTGCCCATTGACCACATATCTGTGCATGCATTTTAACTTCGGACACGAAATCCTTATTTATTTTTTCTTTTCTTACAAAACAGTTGAAAACAGGTTTGAAGTTTCGGGGAGAGACAAACGAAGATGTTCACCAAGAGAATAATTACAGAACGGAACATCGAGAGATTAATAATATTTTACGCCGGTACGTTCGTATTGCACCTCAGAAGGAACTACCTTCGACTGCTCTATTTCTACTTTAAGTCTGTGAGGCATTCGAACTCGATCTGGCAGCACGGGTGACAACAATTTCCAGAACCGTTAATCTCGCGACCGTTCTGTACCTGATGGCCCATTACTCAACCGGTCCTGAAAACCGACAAGGAATTAAAACCTGAAACGGTTTTAGGTGACGAGTAACAGATGCTTCACTGACCCGAATCGCTTCTTCTCTGTCACACGAACGTACACCCGTGATCGGATCAAGACAAGACAAAAAAAGTTTGATTATTTTAATAACAGGAAAACGGTTAATGCGTAACACATTTTAGTGTAGCGAGACGAAGAACAAACAGAGAGAACGACGTCGTGCAGAAAGCTCACTCGGCAAGAGAACTGCACAACGTTAATGATGAGTGAAATAGAACGACAAAAGTCATTAGGCTAAAGGTAATTCGGTGAATCAAAAAAAAAAAAAAATCGAGACCAATTAGCCTACTAGCCTCTGAGAGACTGAAATTAATGTTAAGTTGGGGTACCGCGTACAGGTACTGGCAGGTACCAAGAAACCACAGGTGTACAGTAGAGCGACACGTCTTGCTCTGACTGAGACACTCGTCTTCGGGTAGGGTGACATTGTTCGTACTTAATTACAGTCTCACCTGCACCACTACTAATGCGTTAATTAAATTAATAATTTGTCGACTTCGGTTACGACTCGGCTAGATTTAACACACTTGCTCATTTTTTTTTCGTGTCACACATCAAATAAACCGAAATCTATACGGTTCCTATCTATGGTTGATTAACTTGTAGTGTAAATTTTCAGGAGTTAGGAAGATTTATGTTCGAGAAGCGAAATACGAGCAATTAATTTTTAAAATTAACCATTTGGACGTTTAATAAGCCCACCGAATATACTCATTTCATATTCTATATGCAAAATAATATTAACCCACTGACAAGTATGTAAATCAGTGTGTGTGTGAGTGAGTGTGTCATGCCCATAATTTTTTGGTGCTCAGCTCTGAGACAGGACAACATGAACCAAAAAAGAAAAAAAAACATGAGAATTCGAATTCACACTCTGTCAATAAGTTTTTCGGTTTCCTTTAAATAATGAAACGTCGCATATGTTATTATTTTAAGAGCATTTTTTGTATTTTTGTACGCAGGAAAACAATCAGGTATCAGGTGCCAAAATACTTTGATAGATGCCTTTGGTTTAATTGTAATTGTCGAATTGTCACTTCCATAAAAATAGTAACTACTCTTCTTGGAATTATTTTCAAAACTAGAATTTTATCTGGAATCTGCGTACTTGTAGTTTATGGTACTACCACGAAGAAGACCGCATAATTTGTAGACTGTCGACCCACCAAGTGATACCGTCAAAGTGGGTTTGAACTGGTGTACTTGGTACTCGTTGACGGGTAGGAAGAGGAAGTAATCCAATCCATAGTTGATTAGAGTCGGGACCATTTCATTAATGACATTATGTATTATATGTATGTCATCATGGGTGTTTTGACCATCGTACCAGATTTTATTACCCGTAATAATAATAATAATAATAATCGTGGTATCTAACAGAACCATCGGTCAGTAGCACACAACTCGTTTGAGTAGAGCCACATTGCTAGGCCCTAATTTAGAGGTAAACAATCAGGTTTCGATAAAAACTGCACAGCTGACAGTGTTTCTTGTCACCGGCAACTGTACTATCACTACAAATCATGTGCCTCACTACGTATGCGTGCGATAACGACGAGGAAAACTTCTCACTGAACCCGAAACCTTGCAAAAATTTATAGTTTGATGGATCGTTATGGTCGACGTGTAGTAGTGCTCTTGCGTCACTTTCACACGAGGGTCACTGATCCGATGAGGAAAAAAAAATAGTTTTCTAGTTCTGGGCAGTCGTACTTAAGTGCATCCATTATTCTATATATAGCCAAAAGTATTTTGTATGTACATATACATATATAAAGAGTATTCGATAATTAACACGTTCACGATTACCCCGTTTGTTTTGCACGTACCGTTTGCATACGCACGTATCGGAGATCTTCCATCTTGAAAAACATCAATTCACGGTTTTATTGTTGTTCTTCCGACACTCCTCTTCGTTTTACGGTACCACAATCGATGGTTGATGGATGCGTGTAACCGTGACTGTCGGAAGCGAGTATTCAACAGGCACCATTGCACCATTATCTACATGGTGGGATCGAAGGAGTGGTCAGATTGACTGACGAAGAATCAAGATGGAACTCCGATACGTTAAGTGCAGTGTTATTACATCGATGGATTATCTACGGGATATTTATGTAGTATGCACCGGAGACGTTTACGGCCGTTTAAATGTTCGACAAAGGTGAGAGACCACATAGAAATACGTGGAAACTGCCGTGTTCGAACTCATTAAACATTCATCAGTCCTTAGGGTGCTTTTTCCCGTACGTAAATGAATTGTGAACTTCTCAAATCAGACGGTTCAGACTTTGTACACAACCAATCGTATACACTGTATTCAATATTGCAAAATAATAAATTGATTAAGTCACAATCATTTATTATGTTAATTCGTCCTTAACTTCACATTGGTCTTGCAATTAATAACAAAACACACCTGTCATGGTGTTGATTAAACGTTAACCGTCTCGATTTGGTCACTGGCCCCTCGTCGAGACGTCACAATACGAGTTGTGAGGTTGAATTGTGATGATTTATTGAGTTACGATTATCAACGCTTTGTGATTTTATGTCGTCTTAAAAATGATCGTACCTATTCTGGACCTGTGATGACCGTTCTTCTCGCCGTCCTCTCTCTGATGCCTCGTCCTCTGAGGTTCCAGGTATTCCTCCAGGTGAGACGGAGCATCGTATTTGAGCGGTGACAAACTGAGGAGCCTTGGAGGATTCGAGGATTTCCGAAACCATCGCATATTTCCAATTGTCAGAACCTGGAAAAGACAACGGTGGGAATAATAATAAATCATCGATGTGAAATACAACTTCTTCTCGTCGTAGGTAACCAACTTGTTTTCCGAACAAGAACTCTAACTCTTCTCTAGGAAAACCATCGGTTTCACACGATTGTCTCTGACGAAGCCACGGCCCTTTCTTCTATATGTATATAATAAACTCTAATTTTTACTGCAGACACACGAACGCTCCCACTCATCCAGTCGATTTCATCATAGGCATTTTCTATTGTCGATTCGATTTGTCTATAAAACGGTAGGCTCTCAGGTGTTGTAAATAAATCAACGAAATAATAAAAAGAACTAACAATTACGTCAATGCTGGCACAAGCACAGCCGTGCAGGAGTGACGTGAGAATTACAACATCCACGTTAATTTCAATTAATAATTAATTATTAAATACAGGTTTCTATTGTTGCGAATAATTATCCCGTGTTATGTATTAAGCACCCCGAAAAATAGACCCTTTACATTGTTAGCCACGCTTTCGTAACTTGTTTAACCACACAAAAGAAACGTAACTGTATTTTGTATGTAGACGTCTTATTCTGTTAAGTAATTATATACATATATATATTTACGATGGGCTTACACTCACTCAGTCTCAATGACGCGTACGTCTGTCGTGTACTAATAGCAAATACATAACAGGGAGAAGAAAGTAGGTTTATGGAGAAACATAAAAGGAGGTAATCAATTAATAAAACACTTGCAATATCGGACACCGAGCACGGATGAACTCCTCGTATTCAACGTAATTACAACCGTGTTAAAAAGAATTAGGAGGGCTAATTACGTAAAAAAAAAGAAGAAAAAACGCCAGAAACGTAACTCTCCCACCCGAAATTTTCAGTTCGGCCACCACACGACGTGCGTAAATCATTTGAAAATCAAATGACTTGTAAATTTATAAATATATGTATGATATCAGTGTGTTGCCGGGGGCATTCACTTGACATTTTCGCACTCTCCTTGTGCGAAATTCGTTTGAAAAAATCTTTTCCTAGGAAAAACTACGTTTCGTAACGGAGAAAAAATTGGCAGTTGGACAAGCCTCCGGCTTGGAACAGGTTCAACGCGTATCTCATGCAAATCACATTGATCGAAGGCAAACTTTTCTGTAAGAGAATTCAGGTTTGGTAAAAATAAAATTATGTTCGAAAAAAACTTGAAAATTGTGGAAAATTTTCTTTGTTTAAGTTCCGTCACGACGACCGTAAGTTTGCTCGGAAAGGTTACTCGTGGGTGCATCCCTTCTAACGTAGGCTGGAGCGGAAGGTTAGGAAGATGTCTGTCACGAGGAAGCAAACGTTGACACTCAGACAAAGACCTAAACCTGTCCAGGTAAATTAATATTTAATTCAGTGGTTTGTTGTTTGACAGAAGAGGAATTCGATTGTTAAAAACTACACGGTTTGTCTGTGGACTAGGATCTAGTGAACTAGTGCCCTAGTGTCACGTGGGGCGTCTTTCTAGACTTGTGCAATACTTTTTACAATTCTAGATTCTGCATTTTATATACAGTTTCTAATAAGAAATATTAAAATTATTTAATATAATCAAATATAATCAAATAAAATATAATAAAATATTAAATATTTAAGAAAAAATACATTTTTCATGGCAGAACTGATTAGTACTCCACACACGGCCGGCCCGGTACGTTGTATGCAAGCTGTATGTACAGTTTGTACTGTATAAGCACTACTTATGTAGAACTATAAATTTTGGTGTTTCCAGGTGTCTAATGGCCTGAAGTGACGCTTAATCCTTTTTGTATTCCTGTTGTCGGACCTTTCACGTTGCAACAAATTACCAAAGTAGTCTGATCCGTTGCAAAATGTCAACCACGGAATTCATTAAAATTCTTCACCTGAGTCTTCCTGCCGTTCTTTCATTTGGATTCTTCCACTATAATTACACGAGATGGAATGCCTTCACCTCATTTCTTCCTCCGTAATTTCAACCTCTGCAGCTACATACCGTGACATAATAATGTTTTCGACCGCGTGATGTACAAAGTCCGTTCACCCACATCACTCAAAATTAGAAGAGCCCATGAGAGTTTCTTATATAGGAATTTTACCTCGCCGTCTGGTCCTGACTCTCCCTTTTACGACCATTTTTTTTCTCTCTCTCTACTGTTCTCTTCCCATCTAGAAGATTCCCCTAAGAATTTCATTCATTCGTTCTAGTCTTATGAAATGCTAAAAACCGGTAGAGAGTTTGTTATGATAGTTTTCGTATCATTGACGACTCGGTAGACGTTCGATTTGAATATTTCACTTGTTGCGAAACGTGAAATTCCATAGTGGAACTTTTAACTTTGTATATACGAAATTCAATGATGATTCCGAGGCAGACGAACCAGACGAGATTTCAGTTCGTAGAAAGCGGAACTTAATTACACAAACATTATGTTATGTTTCACGGAGTTACAAAATTTTGTGAATTTTGACCATTTCGAGAAAGTTTCA
Source organism: Polyplax serrata (assembly GCA_037055365.1). Classification (NCBI taxonomy): domain Eukaryota; kingdom Metazoa; phylum Arthropoda; class Insecta; order Psocodea; family Polyplacidae; genus Polyplax; species Polyplax serrata. Next base: position 7,265,712 of record JAWJWE010000002.1, on the reverse strand, counting down.
ACTCGTGTAATTAAGCAATAAGGAACGTAGAAAGAAGGTGTAGCAGACTCATTTACGTCTAGTTGCTCAACAAGACGTGCACCATCCTCGATTTCTACATTTAAGACTGGAACACACGCATCGAAACAAAGGAAAAGTATCCAACTCGAGCTGTATAATATAAAAATATATATATGCCACGAATTTATAAGGGAACCACGTGTCATCGGCGGGTAGTCCCGGTCAGGTATCAGAAGCCGTGAAGTTGACTCGACAGAACTTTTCACGTGTCCGGGAACTCGGTGATTTATGTTATTAGCCACTGGGTGGTCGATAGAGAAAATCTATGACTGAAAACTATTCTCTCTCTCTCGGAAGGAAGTTTGATCTTTTTAATTGACGGTTTCCATCACCTTTGGCGGTTCGGTTAAGTTCAACGGGTCGACCGTGAAAAAATCCTTCCCATTCCTTAGTGTACGCCACTTATGTAATTATTAACTGGTAATATTTGATTAGGTAGTCATAGTCAAAGTGGTTTTCTTAGTCAGACATTTGTAAACATGTTACAAACAGTTTCACTGTTTACGGGGAAGTTTTTCTATTAGACAGTTTCACTATTTTCTATGTAAAACAAAAAGTTCCGGAAAGTTCTATGTAAGAGGAGTAGACCTTGCGTTCCATAATAATAATAATAGTAATAATAATAAAACTATTAAGTGTAATGATACCCAAAAATGTACATTCTTAACATAAAATAGACCAGTTATAAGAAAGACGAAGGAAAACAACATAATCTCAATAAAAATGACATCGCAAAGGAAACATAAGAAATCAATTACGCTACCAAATTTCAAATCCATAAGTCGTTATTAACAGGTAATGCCCACGCGGTCGTCTTATTTCCCCCGGCTTTTATGTATACGGACGATTGCGAACATTTCCACACGTCACCGATTACAATTTAATAAATAAGTTTAATTGTTCGTAACAATAAAAGTTGTTGCCACGATCCCGAGAGTGAAACACGTGGGAAATGACAGCAAAGTCGTAACGTTTTTATTATTAAGAATCTTATTAAGATTTTGCGTTTAATAATGTGGGTACCGCGATTGTTATTGATTCACTTGGCAATTTAGTTTTAAGTAGAGGTAGCTGGAAGAATTACGGCTAAGAGTAAACGTTGATTTAAAAGTGTGGTAACCTACACGTATGTCCAATAAGGAAAATAAGTCACCGAAGTATCAATAACATCAATAATCTACAAGTTTCTCTTCTCGATAACCGTTAATTCTTATTTGGCACGACCATTTTAATTGATTCTAACCGTTTTTTTTTTGCATTTACATAAACGTCCAATTTATTTTTAAAAAATGAATTAATTACCCACTCGAGATTTATGTAAATGAAAATGGAGGTGATCAGTTGGTGAGTCCGTTAGCCCTGCAACACCTTCAGAGGTGTCTAAATAGTGTTTTCCCCGATGACGACCCGCTCTTCGAGAACAATTGTTCCATTGTTCCCGTTTGGCACAGTTCTCACTCTGCCGTTTCGAAACTGGTTAAATTAAAGTAACAATTAAGGTAAATTACAGGATTCACAACTCGAGTGTCATCTCCAGCATCTCTCGGTGCTCTCCGACTAAATCCGTTTTTCACAACTTCATCCTATTAGAATCTTCCACCGTGTGCCCTTCACCATCGCGATGAGTCTCAAGGTAACTGAAAGCAGTCATGACTTAGGCAGAAACAAACCTATTACACGGTTTTCCGTCGAGTGCAACGGAAATGAACGAATGACTGAGTGAGTGAATATTCAACCGGGAATTACACGGAAAAAATTTTATTTACAGTACACGAAATGCAAATGTAATTAACGAGGAGCGGTGTGCACAGGTACGAAACCTGCCGACCTTTTTGACTTAGAATTTGTTGCCACAAAAAAGGGCAAATCGAATCGATAAGTTCCAATGACGAGACCGTCGTAAAAATCCTATAATATTTTCATACCAAATTTAAAAATGCCATTTCTTACTACAAAACACAATCAAAGACTAACTACATTAGACAATATGGCGAAAGAGAAGAGGATTTCACGGGTGGAAAGGAGGAAGATGGCCGAAGGAGTAAAATATCATTTGGTGCCCACGTGATCGGGAACTTGCTCCCACAGATCGGTAGGCTAGTGCTGTTCCTACATAGAAAAATTGTGCATGGAAGTTGGTAAGACATTTTTCCTTTGAGAGAAACTAGTCGAGTGTGGTGAAAGGAATCAAACGGAAACTACAAACGTCAATAATATTAGTAGAATTTTAAAAGTGGTGAATTAGCAACCCAATTCTGTGTGACACAGGCATGACTCTGATTATTCCAAGGCCCGCACTACATAATCTGTTAATTTCAAAATTACAATGTTCTACTCCTACGAATTAACCACTACAACATGTATTTAAATGTTATTATACATAACGATGTTCTCAATTATTTTAGACTAATGCATTTCATTACATATATATATATATATATATATATCCCCAGAGTGTTCTTTCGTCAGACTTTCTTATATTTTTGCAAGTTGAATTTCAAAATAGCGCGTGATAATTGCGGACATCGTTTGGTGGACCTTTGCCTTGGAGGACCCTAAGCTGAGGTTTTAAGTTCTGCAAGAGGACAAGTTTCAAGGTTCGTAAAACTTACACTTACCAGCAGATAACTACAACTCGTAACTTAACTTGCCCGAAGTGCCTGAATAATTCATAACCCTACGAGTCTTTCGTTCGGGGTATTTAGCAAATTCTACATAGCAAATTTAACATTTGAATGTCTTTTGTCGTTACATCTCATTCTACATAATTACATAGAAACTTTCCAATAAATTCCACGGCAATTAACGAACAGTTTCTAGAAACCGCAACTGTTTTCTTTAAGACGGAGCCTTTCACGAATTGAACATTCACACAAACATAATGCTTTGCATATCAAGATCAGGGTTTGACAAAATGGTCGTCTCTTTTTATGTGCACTAAAGTCTCTCAATGTAATATTTTATTACCTGAAGTGGTAAAAGGTGCAGGTGTATTTAAGAACAATGACATTCATTTGGACATTTAACGTTGGATTTCGTAACATTTTCGTAACGTTTCGTGTAACTTCACGAGTAGTTAATATATATGTACATAATAGTTCTTAACTATTCTTGCTCTCCGTGAAGTGTGTCACTCGACTACCACGTGACTCGAGGAAGTTAAAATCGAAATTTAAGTCGGTTTGAAACAAAATAACTTTCTTTCGATTCCGCAAAAACTTCCGTAACTTTCATCACACAAAAAAAATTATTGCGCTATTAGAAGTAAAATAGTAAAAGGTGCTTGTTTTCGTGCCCGCGTTCAATTTCGTAACCACCGAACGGTTCCCCTCATTTAGTATAGGAGTTATGAAAAAGGCGGGGAGGAGGAGAGAAATGCTTCCTTCTGAGTCGTGTCGCGTTCCTCCTGAGCGTAACTCAGGTAGCCGACATTTTTCTGCGGTTCCACGTGTAAATCACCGACTTTTACCGTTAATCAATTTTCTTAATCGGTTTCCTGACACTCCTCGACCAGGTTAAGAAAACGTGGAGCGATCGAGACTTTGTCAGTTTCCCGGCCAAATATGGCCAAGTGAAATCCTCTACAGATGTTACAATCATTTTCGCATCGTTAGTGCTTAATGGGCCGTTGCGGACCACACGGAATTGGAACGAGGAAGCCGCAATTGAACGCGGTCGTAGAACGCTCACTGTAACAGTAGTCTCTGCTTATCTATCAAAAACTTGTAGTGCATTTGTCTGACGTAGAAAGCACCTCGTACTAGAGAGTGTACGAAAACTTTCGGAGAACTGACGTGCCAGCGTACACACAGACTAGTTTCATTACGAAATTGAATATAAACAATTATGATAATACCCATATTATGTGTTACTATATACAAAGTTATGTACGTAAAGAAGTGCTGCAGTAAAAAATGATAAGTAGAACCATCATAATTGTTGAAATCTATAAGTGGTACTATATATATGTGTGTATGATTTAAAATATACAGATGCGATATATGCGATTTAAGTTGCAAAATGACACATGAACAACACTGTGGGTTTCAATGCCAAATTTCCAGATTTATTTCGACGGTCGCACATTCTCTATTATAGGCCGGGTCTAGGATAAACCGCCCAGAAACGGCCCAAACATAATAACAGCTTAGAATAGAAAACAATCGAACTACTCGGCAAATCGATCAAAATGCTCACCGGATTTGTCGTGGGAGAAGTGAATTTATTTTTTCCTTTTTGCCTTGTTGTGGTGTGCGTTTGATGAGACTCGATCTCACCAGCTCAGGTTGACGACGTCACGTTTGGTGTTGTTTACTTTGCAGTGAGGTTTCATTACTACTGGTAACGATCTGAAACAGAAGTGAGGAGAATGTTAGTTTTCCTGACGAACAACTTCAGTCGAAACATCTGGTTTTGTATATAGGAATTGTAGTGCGTGGTGCAACAGGTAGGGTCTCCTCTTTGAAAGTTGACTCTTTTCACTTCGACCTGTCTTTGACTCTGAGCACTACATTTTTATCTTTATGACCGTGTCTTTAACCTATAAAATGAGTCTTAAGGAGCCGTCCACGAGGCAGTGCGATTGCCCCCTTATTTTCCGATCGAACTATTAAAACGTTCATTCGCAAACGGTAACACGGATTTTCCATTTTTTCCATTTCGTTCATGTGGAAGGCTCGGGTTGGTAAAGTCGCATTTAACTCCGCCATTACCTGCCTATGATTTACGCTTGCCGACGACATTTACGTTTATTTCTTCTCCAGTTGCCATCTCCTAAGATGGAAAAATTAAAAAAAAAAGGGAAAATTACAAGTCTGAAATTGAAACTGTTTACTTCTGCATTCGGAGTTGAATTGGTGGTATTTGCACCGTTCACTACAGGGCCGTGTACCTTGTGAATACGGTGACGTTATGTAAATCATCTGTTTGTCTGTTTGCCCCGTGAAGTCATGTGTTTGTACGTTTTATTAGAATTATTTAACTTATTAAATACCCTTGAGTCGTTCACGTCTGAATTTATTTATTTCTTTTATTAAACTTTAATGCATTGGTTCAAAGTAACTGTTATTGTTCTGTTGGTTTGTACTTCACACTCGGACTTGTTGCCATTGTTAAATATGGTATGTAATTACGTTATGGAGGTCCATAAGCGAATTTTGTGCGATTCGAGCGGTGTTGAAACACAAGAAATATTTATCACGTCATTCTCCAAATAAATTAGCCAGGTCTCGTGTTTTCCCATGTGCAAGGGAAAATGTCCGACTTACCCGGAGGACAGACCAGTCGGGGCCGTAACCTTGCCTGCCCGGAATGCAATTATTCATCTATCGGTGTGGGTAAGTACCCCTTGTGGTCTCACCGAAAGACTCCGAAACGGCCAAGGTCATGCCATTCGGGAAGTGTCCAACGCGGGACTCCACGCGGAGAAAAGAGAACGCAGTTAATAGTTAAATAGAGGAATAATAATATGACATCATCAACTTTCTACGATGGTTATCTTTCGACCCCACAAGCCAACGATTTATGTGAGGTGAGGTCGACGGTTAGGTCGAGCCAGGAGTGTGGGCATTCGGGAGGTGCGCGCCTCAACACCACCAGTCTCGCCCAGGTGTTACCCAAATTGACAAAACAATCGAAATTGGACAGTTGCGTTGAGTTCCCTTGACGGACACGTCGTGGACTTAATAGGCTCGATACTTTCCTTCGCTTTCCTTTCTGCCACAAGGCAATTTGCCGACCGCGCCTTCTGACCTCCATCCTTGACCTTACTTTCTCATCCATTACGAACTCTTTTACTTTTGTCTAGAGATTTTTGTAATTGCCAAACACCAAGTGAATTGTAACAGGCAAGGGCTCTTGGGTATGTCAAGTTGTACTTCGACAGCGCTAAAGCCGTAAGTAGTATAATCTCCACAGCAAAGCCCTCTAAGTGCACAACAAGCAATCGTACAATATACATACCAAATGTACTGGAAGACAGGAAACGTAACGTTGTTCTACCTGCACAGATTATTGTAATACTAACTTGAATAAACTATCTTCCGAACTAAACCAACTTAAAGTGATAAACCCGAGTCCTGTATAATTTTCTCTACGGCAAAATAACTATAATATTCTTCCGGTTAATGACATTTACTATATTCCACAACAATATAACCTTACACCGGCAAAAAACTCGATTCTAAACATAAAAGTTTCTTCTTCCTCCTAATTGAAGACAGTTTGACAGATTCCAGCACGAACTAGTTAGTCTCATCTGTGAGCCGAGAAAAATAAGGTCTCGACTTGTGGCAATCAAACAAGCGAACAGAAAATGGAAGAATCGTGAAGAGGACTCTAACTGGGGTCAAACATCGAGTCATCACGTTCATAACCTCCCCATTCCGATCGGTTTCTCGGCCTGAACAAGTTCATTTCGAACGTAGAAAGCAGAACAAGGCTTCCGAGAACTTGATACTGTAATTAAAGGAGCAATTATTTCCTACCGAAGGTTGAAAACAAGCAATAACTCGAGTTATACATACGGCCGCTGTATAGGAACTCCTTATACATAAATCGCATGCCACGGTAGGGAACCATCGACACTTCGCACAGGTACATTGTCCGAAGACTTTTCACGACAATAAATCTTAAATGTAAACGTGTGTTACGTTTAACGTAATTTAAGAGTGCGAACAGAAGCCCGAGGAGCGGCCATTAGATATCTGTCCCTTATGGACAACGTGCAGTGAACGCCCTTGTGAAACACAAAATTAACAATCTCCGAGTATATGTACATAATGTGAAGTTGATCTCGCGTGGATGATGCCATACAAGTGAAACTCGCAGCATTTGTGCACCAAAATGACCGAATATGTTCATTTATTTCACGCCCAATGGCTCGGGGTCCTGTTCATTTCCATAAAGAAATTCCTCAATCCGATCCGATCCGATCTGATCCACGAGTCGTTGGCCATTAGACTAAAGGGACCGGTTTACTTGAGAGCCTTCGTCGTCGTTGTCTTCTTCTTCTTCTTCTACTCCGAATATTTCAACGTAACAATTCGGTAATGTTCCACGTGGACCATCCATCACCAACTTGACCGATTTGGTCAACGCTGACAAATATGGAATAACCCAGATCCGTGATTATTGACAGATTTGGCGTGATCTTATATTAATTTTCGAGTAATTCTGAGTTACAGAACATCACATCATCACCCTGACCGTTACATCTCGACGGATCTTTAGGAGGCTTTACCGACAACACCACTCGTTGGTGCATGTGGACACCGGGTGTGCTTGAGACATAAGATCACTACATATATTTTTTTTTCCGATAGCATCACGGTGATCTATATAGCCCGAAACAAAACATTCAAAACACTTCCGCTTTCTGTGCGACAACACAACCTAAAAATGAATAAATACAAACAATAAACGGCGAGTCAAAGGACGAATCACATTTGTTTTCCCCTTTTGTCTAATAATTAATAATAATTATTAATATTTATTGTCCTAATTAAGTCCGATCGACGTCTCCGATTGCTCGGGTGGACGTCTACGGCTCAAGGTTCCCCGGGTACTCCACGGTATACGCAGTAGCAATAATTCAAACACTTAACTACTATCTGGGTTCCGTAGGAAAGTGCAAATGACGGTGAGGACAAAAAGTACTCTTCGGTGGTCGCAAGGAATAAAGAAGAGATCGTAACGGTTTTCAATCGGATCATCATCGCATCTTAACAGTTCCGAGATCTAATTTCCAGATAAAAATTAGTAATTGAATTATCTTAGAAGGAATTGACGATCGTAGATCAGACTCTCATCAGCCGGGGAAGTGCACAAGTGGAGTGAGTGCGTACGAAACGGGTTTTTATTTTGTTTTGAGTACCCGCGGTGCAGTACCCACGGACTCGTTTGTAACCTGCAAAACAGTTATAAATGTAAACAACAGAATCGAGTTTTGCAAGTTCAATGCCATAATCTTCATTAAAATTATATTTAGGCTTCTTTTTTTGGGTCATCGGTAACGCGGTCGAAGGTACAACAACACTAATTGGTTTCTGTCGGGTTCGCAAACGGAATTTAATGAGAGAGAGAGAGAGAACGAGTACCATCAGGGAAAATTTGTAATATTTTACATTAAAAGTGGTGTGTCCAGGTACCGGAGTGCCCTTTCCTATTTTTAACGGTTTTGAGGTGGCCGCGTTTAAACGGTGTCCGATAAAGAAAAAGTGAAACTCGTACCTGTGAACACACGAAAAAAGTAAGGTACTTCGACGGTGCTGGGTAACCCTAACGGGGTACCGACCAACCTTTAAATCTCGTCAAAGACGAGCAGTGAAACTGGCGCCAGAATTGCGAAGTCAGGAGCAGGGGTGTGGCCATTCGCGCAGAAGAATAAGAATTGAATTTGAACAAAAAGTGATGCCGACTGTCACGGGTATTACTCAAGAGAGTACGCCTCTTAGGTGTTAGTCACGCGGGTACTCGGACCTACCCAACGCGTCTTATGCGGGTGTGTTTGACACCACTCGAGGGTCACCTTTGAATTGGTGCAAACGCCTGGGCCACCTTACCCCCACACATCACTCCCGTTACACTTTCCTTATATAGTCGTTCCCTCGCTCGTTTTAGCCGAACTTTCTCACAACCGCAAGTTCAGGTAAAACGTCTTCTCTTTTCGGCAACTTCTTCAAATCACTCCACAACATCAAGATAACTCACATCCCGTGTGCCAGATCTTGAGCGACAACGAAAACACCACAAGAACAAGAACGAAGAAGAGACTCGAGTTGTTAACTTGAACGTTCCTAATAACGATTCTCCGTCACGCCATAAATTAAAGAGTCAAATATTCATCATTAGTACTCGTACCCATCACACCCATCACGGTCGACGGGTCGTGAACTCACGTCTGATCAACATCACTGAAAGGTGTATTATTTGTCTAGACGCGAGTCTCAATCGCGTTCGATTTTGATTAGAAAACCCGAAATAAACTTCACCATTAGGAAGAGTTACGAATTTCAACGTGGCCGACAACCCGAGTCAGGTGCTAATCACCTGGATTCTTATCACGGTGTTTGATGAGGAGGAAGGGGAAGAGGATCGATACGCACATCTGGGAGACGATTTATCGGATGAGCACAATGGATGTTTCATAAGAAATTTCCATTGTCCAAACGAACACACTTTTTTCCTCGTGTGACACACAAGGTGCGAATGACAACATCACCACAGCCTTTCATTTTCTCCCACGTCAATAACGAAGCGTTAAAAATGGCGACCCGAATCCGAGTGGAAATGTAAGGGAACCGCGGAAAAACTATTTCTGTGAGAAAATAACAAGTTGACACTCTTTCACAACTTCGCAATTGTCTACAAACGACAGAACGTTTCATTAACCCCCGTCAACGTGAGAGGAACACCACTTCCTGAAATCAGTTCGAAGAAAGGATGTTTAATTACTAAAAATAACCTCATTGAACTCAATTGTGATGGAAATAGTGTGGTAGTGATACGGTCGAAAGGAATTTGACCGGGAGAACGTTATGAAATAATAGAACGTATATTGTGTAGTGTGTGCGAGATGGCACGAGTAATTTGCGGTCATCTGGCCTCTTATTAACGCATCAAGAAAATCAAATGAGTCCTTCATTTATTCCACCCGGAGCATTCTAACTACTAACTAACAGCATTATAAGCATTATATAATAAACTTAATAACAATAAAAACTTAAAAAGGCCGAGTTTAAGGAATAACCGTAACGAGACTTTTCACCTTTTGATGGCAATCCATAAAAACTTACCGGAATGTAGACGAGTCGTTATTGAGTAACTTTTGTCAAGACTACAAACACTAATGACTGTAAATTCTAATTAGTGAGGGGGAAACCCTCTCTCTCTCCCTCCCCCCCCTGTACAAGTACATAACTCACCGAGCTGTAAATCAAACGATATGGGTGATTTGTAACACAGGTACACAGGGTGGTACTGTCGAATTGCTTGATCGAATTACCTAAGTTATTTGTATGTATATTGTAATATATATTAGATTTATATTATAGATTGTATTAATTTATAAAAAACCCCTTTGTTCCGGTTTCGGAACAAATTGACCGGTCGAGGAGTTACACAATCGACACGCGGTCATGTTACGAATTTTTATGTTCGGTACGTAACTTTCTGTTCTCACAGAGCCCTTCCATACGGGTCATGACCATTGTGAAATCGACTGACAGAACCGTGTGTTTGAAAATATTCACGAACGCCTCGGTGACTTCCCCCCCGGGTGTTCCTCGATCTTCGTGCAAATTCTTAGACAAAGTCTTTCATCTGGTTTGTCAGCCGCTCGATCCTATCCACGGGCATTAACGAACGAACCGTTAGACAAAGGTGGACGGCATAATAACCTATTAATTATTAATGGCTGGGGAACATGTGAACAGCTCGACAGATTTGAGATGTGCTCCATCTGAGGTTGGCACTAACCCAACGGACAAATGGTCAGGCACACGATCTAGGCAGAGCGTGCCTTAATTACAACAAACATTAGTCTCCACTTCGGGGATTACACAATCTACCCAGGGCGCAGAGTGGAGGTCTCCACAAACGGTTGAATGTATGGAAACCGACGTCGTTTACCAGAGAAAGCATGCGCTGTCAGAACACCTGTGACGTTCGAAAAATTAAGTTACTCGAGTTTTATTAATTATTTATTATTGGTTCAGGTGAAACTAACAAAGGAAAGATCCCCCACAGAGCTATGAAATCCGAAACCCACACAAGAGTAATAAATTTAAATTAAGCCAACAAAAAGAACTGACGTGCGTAAATCGCGCGATTTACGCACATTAGAAAATGCACAGGTGACCACCGGATGACCCTCAGGACAGTCAAAAATTCATTCGGTGTGACAAATGCCGGCAAAAGGTGGCAGTGGCAACAAAACGCAATGCACTCGGTGATCCAACTGCTGGCTTTCACTCTTTCTAAGTTCAGGGTCTCGAGATTCCATTGACTGTGACACACAAAGCCGGGTGCCTGATTGTGTGAGGTTTTGACCCTAAAGTAGGACGGGGAAATGTAAATGAAAAAAAAAGATGAATTTCTGCTAAAGACAAAAAAAAGAAAGAGCTCGTGCCGGAATCGAGTACGAAAGTAAGCGAGGCTCGTGCATTTTAATCGAACTGGCTTGTTATCAGCGTGTGATACGCGTTGTATTGGACCGGGGACCCGGGCCCAGGCCCAGGCCCACTCTGCTGAAAACGAAAGTCCTCCAAATAATCCAATTACATCAGAGCACGAAAGTGACCGATGCAAACAAACATGTTTCTATTGTGCCAGAGGAGTAAACGAAATTTCACCTTTTTCTCACAAGGAAACCTGATCGGACGACCGATGATTGCCGCAAGAGGAATGAAAACTTAGAAAGAAGTTCCATCTAAAGACCAAACAGAGAGAGAGAGAGACAGCCCTGGAGACAAGTACAAAGAGAATGGAAACTCGTTTCGCAACGTTTACATCTTATCATTTTGTAAACAATCATCTTAACAGTATGGTAATATACGCATCTCACACACACATCTAGGCATTTAGGTACGAGGTACCTGGTCTGGGTGCCGAGACCGTGAACCGTAAAAGCATTAAGACCAGTGACAATGAGTACTTAATCCCTCGGATTTTGTTTAGTTTTTCACCATTACGCGATGGCAAATGAGTTGTTTACAAATTAACTATTTTTCCTACGCGATTTCTCGAAATTTCTACACGACACTCTCGGGTCGTTTGTTTGGGTGCTGGTGGCGGCGGCGGCGGTGACACGTCCGACATCGCAAGATTCGGATTAAAATCTGAGAAACAATTTACGAGAGGTGTATTAAGGGCGAAATACCTGTTTCGTAGTTAATAGTTGAAAAATAGTGAGAGGTCAGATGTTAGTCGACCTTGCCACTCATCCCTGCATTCCACTTCTTTTGTCTGACTCTTTGCATTGGTGCCAGTCCTTCGGAACGAACCTTGCTGGCTATCCTGCCTGGATGACCTCGACGTCTTCTCTTTCTCTCTCTCTCTCTCTCTCTTCTCGTACAACTAATTTTAATTGGAAAATATGCAGAAAAAAATAGGCACGATTCTACGAGGACGAGAAGAATGGAATAAATTGAACGTGTCGAAAAAACGCAAAAACCGCTACAGCCTTGGAGATAATCCATCAATCGACCTCATTCGCAGGTGATGACACCCGGATGGTGCCCATAGGTACCCGAACACGTTCGCGAGTTCTGTTATGTTCCAAGGTACATGGACAAGAGCCAAACATAAGTTCCCATCCCGGTGTGTAACTCAGTAGCAGACCATCTCCCACGAGTTCCAACATCCACGATGAACCACACACAGGACGGTTGTCGATGTTTCCGGGAGATTTACCCGAAGGTGAACGATTTCGTAAGCCAATCCTTCAATGACGAATATTCCATCTTCTTGGAAACTTCTTACCGGGACGGAAAATACACTGACCGACCAACCAACCAACCAACCAATCAAATCCCGGTGACTTCGGTCAGGAAAAACTGAGAGAAAGTCGAATAAAAGAAATTGCGTGTATTTTGTTGCAGCGGTTTCGACCACAGCCTTTCCCTCTTTAAAAAAGTAGGTTCGCCTAGGTCGTAGAAAAACCGATTTCACCAAAAACCTCTTTCCAAAGATGCACAAACCCGTGCCTACGTGCGTTAATCATGTTCGAGGTACTCAAAGGAAGGAGAGAGAGAGAAAACAGTACATTGTCCTCAAATGAAAATCCGCAAAGTCCTCGTGGGTTCCTGCCTAAGGTCAAAGGCCCGTCAAATTTAACAAGATTGTAAAAACGGAAGAAAACATGATCAATTGATCGGTACTTGAGGGGTTCAGAGATCCAATGGGACTCGGTTCCGCCATTTTTCTTCGACGGTCGAAGGCAGAAACTTTTAATTATTTCCTAAGGTTAACGACTCATTAAAAAACATTGCGAGTGTGCCTCGTGTTGCCGAGGGACGTTTCACTTATGCAAATAAGTCGCCATGTTGACACATAAGAGAGAAACAGAAAACTGCACGACAAACAATACTCGTAGAGCCTAGTGCAGTGCAGTAGAGAAACCCCTGACTGTGTTTGTCACCTGACGATTTTCACCTGGTCTCGTCGTAGTCAATTACGACACATCATTACAACTAATGTAATGTCCCAGACACCGTGATCGTGAGGGTCCGTGAAAACCGGAACGGTCGACGAAGATTTCACCCGGTGGTGCCGGTTGGTGTCCGATGACTCAGTCGAGTCCAGCGTCCGTCGATGGACATCGACGGTGCACCGGTTCCTGCCCCCGTGGAAAAACAGTTAAGTCCCAAATCGAGTAGAAATCCACGGGTCGGACGATGATAGTTTTTGATAGCCTCCGAGAGAACCACCTAACTATTTTCTCTTACGAACTATTCGAAACGTCGAACGCGAATTATGTTGATTATCCACCGAATTGTGTCGTAAATTCAAATCGACCAAATGATAAATCATCGAGTGTACGCGTTTTCACGTGAGTCAGACCGAAAAAATTTCAGGCTTCGTACCTTAAACACCTGAAATTTGGACGGATTTGAACTCCTCCCCGTTTCGTTGAACCGATTGAGTCGTCACTGCTACGTAAATACCACGGAGTGCAATCCTCGTCGAGTAACTCGGTAGAAAGTTACTTCGCCCTGAAAAAAGGGTACACCCGTGCACTAAATACATAACTAACATAATTAATAAGAAAAATAAAAATTAAATCACTATTGAAAGAATCAACATCTCTCCAACCAACTATATACATTGTTACACAATTGTTCTTGTAGTTTGTAAACCTGAGTGGATGTAGGCAAACTATCACCGTTGAATTTATGTATTCTACGTGTACAACTATTAAATTAAATTAATGTAATAAAATATCAATGTGAACGATGTAACGTGATAAAATCGTATATTTGTAGCGACTCACTTTTTATGTACGTATATACTTTCCGTGTATATAATACTTGCAACAGACCTCAAATATGTGTTATTACAACTGTACATTATTATTGTTATTATAAATTATATCTTACAAATATATGTACATAATCAAAGTAGATAATCCAAGTATAAGTCTCAAAATATAAGTTCTGGCAGCGTGATGTAAACATTACACCCCCTTTTTTATATTTTTTCTTTAAATATAATCTCTCTAATTGTGTACAAACGGTTATTAATATGTACATAATAGTTATGTATGTGTACTCAATAAAGCTGACTGTACGGTAGGAAATATAATCTATGACCTGGTACCAAACGCTTTGTTTAGGGGGAACGAAATATCGTCGACGTATTCTCGGTAGGTAAGTCCGTTCAAGTCGCTCCAACTTATTTATTAAAAATTAAAATTTAACATAAGTGAACAGTTAAAATAAATACAATAAACTGGAGTTAAACTCTCGCATTCATCACGGGCGTTCGAATCAGTGCCATTCGACCGTTGATTACAACTCCGACTCATCGGTTACTCGTTAACGTTTATTTGGGTTATTCGGGTACCAGTACCCGCCAGTTATGGCTTGGTCATTCGACTATCGGTTATTATATTCTTTCACGGGTTATTTCTCTTGCAGGCCGAAGATATTTCAAATTCTTTTTGATGGGCACGCGGGACCGGGTTGTCGGACAAGTCCGGAGCATCATCGCTCGGTGCCCAGGTGGAGGTGTCTCTCCCCGAAAAAAAAGGACGTTGTTAGTCCAAGTCTTTCCAGACGAGTTCTTCATTTCGGGTGAGACAATACGAGAAACAACGCCACGTAAAAATCGTATATACTAGAAGACAGTCACTGAAGCACCCGAGAAAAAAAAACATTAAAAAATATTTAAACCCCGGAAGCGAATTCCACCAGACACCAAATTCCTAGGCTGTTCTTCCAAAAAGGTTACTCTACTCATCTAGTAGACTCCTATTTTGTCTAGGAACCGGAGGTTGTAAAAAAAATTCTTCAATTACGCAGTACGACTCGGCGACCACGTGCGAATCATATCCATATCAAATTTTATCTATATACTATTTACTATTTACCGTCCTGTTCGGGGCGATATCGGCGGATTCGATTCGATCGATCCGAATTCGATCGGCGGTGTTTTCAAACAATCCGAAGGCCTGGTACCCGACCGAGGTCGACACATTTCGATTGTCAAATATTTGAATTCGATTGGAAAGGAAAACAAATTCGAGTTTCGGAAACGGTTGGTCAAGTTTCGTGTGGAACGAATTCGACACACAACCCCCCTTTCCCACCCACTGGGCCAGCTGGCCGCCTCTCCCCCAAACCGGGAGAACTGGTATCATTACGGGTACTGTGCCGGGTACTCGAACGAGTACCGATCACGTAAATTATTTCGATTTGATGTTACCAATTTGCAGGCTAACGAGGAGAAAATCAAAACGCGTTTACCTCAACCACGTCAAGAAGGTAACCTTTGTGTGTATGTGTGTCTGTGAGGAAGTATTCAAATTGCAAAATAAATAAGTACTCCTTTTATAATGACCGTTCCCCGTTTCCTGTACCTTACTGATTGCTTATTGATGCCAAACGGAACTCTAAAATAGTTCGACGAACCCGACGCGGGCCACGAGGTGGTTAGAATGTAAGGTGGTTAGCGCGAGCAGTAACAACAGACCGGTAACTTCCCCGGGTAACTTTCAACATCAAACAACTCCTCTCACACTCAGTTAACCGACTGACTCGTTTCGTTGTAAATCATTGTTTAGTGACCGTTTCCTTTCAATAAGACCCGGACCTCTTATTTTATAGTAAATTTGCGTTTTATTAATTATTGCACATCCGCTCTCTGAAAATTAACCATCGTAGAGCTGGTGGTGGCGAGGCGGTCCCAACACCGTTTTTCTGTTGAGTTGAGTTGTTCCAGAAAAGAACCGGTCCATTGTTCGGGCACGAAACCGCATACGAACGAAGAAACGTGTGACAATGTAGATTGAAAAAGGCAACGACAAATCATTGTCGCATAAAGAAAACTGATAGGTTTAAGGGTTTAGTGTTAAGAATCAACTTCCGCCGCGTACATAATGTAACTCGCAACGGGCAAAAGAGTTAAATAAATCGTTTTCGAGATGTAAATAACTCAGACTCTGACTCTGTTGTACGCGCGCGGTGTTACACCTTACGTAATTCCCACACTGTGTAACGTCGAATTACACGCAAGTTAAATTTCTTACCGGGTAATAAAACACTCGCGACGTTGAAAATCAATCAATAAATAAAACTCGTACCAACCTTCGAACAAATAACGCTACGCGTAGATACCAGGATGGCAGAAAAGAGCAGACGAGTGCAACCGTTCTAATTAGAAAGGTAGACGAACACACCGAAATGTGCCGGCATCAATAAATTACTCTCCGACTCTGTCGCGCACAACTAATAAAACTTTTGATTTAAAACACGTCGATTCGATCACCCGTAGTCATCCTCCTGGTTTTTCCACAACCTGGAATTTCGTAAGAACCTGGCAAACGACCGCGTAACAGGTAAGTCGGTCGTCACAGTGAACGAAAACGAAAAAACCAGCACACGGCTGCAGTCAGCTCAAGACACTCGGCGTCTATTCCTAGTTGTCTCATTAAAATAGAAAGTTATCTATATTTACGTTCGACTCGTTCGATTCCATTCGGATCGAGGACTTTTTAAAAGTCGGGCTCCGAGAACAGGAAGAAACTCCTTGCTTATTATTAAGTAAAACCTGCAATCCGTTTGAACTTCCCATTACAATATTCGTCCTATTAGACTCTCGTACGTCTAGAAAGTGCCAAGTAGATCTCATTCGTTTTGTTCAACAGATAGAAAGTAGACTTCTCTTTCCTCGGCTATCGGTAACGTGTTAAATTACATGCAATTCAAATGGTCCATTATGCCAACTTCCAATATCCACCAGGGTAATTGTGTTCTTCTTTTAAAGGGGGAAAGGAGGTAATTAAGTTACGCAATGTTTTAAGGTAATTTATCACACCGAACCGTTTCACATCAAACATGGCGGTGCACGGTATCGGTGATGATGATGAGACTCGGACTTGAGTTTCGCGAAATACGAAAAATGCACTTCGGGGGTTATGTACGACCTTCGCGTTATATACGTTTTTCAAGGTGTTAACATCAAGGAGAGGCTTACCCGCGTAATTCAATTCATGTATCAATTAAAAGTACCGATCCGGTTTTCGTGTGCGACGAGTACCCGGACAATAAGCGTGGTGAGCACCCGTTGTTCTCACCTCGTCTCGAACGGGGGGACGTGTCTTTAAGGACAACTCGATGGACTCGTTCAGACAATGTCGGCGGTCACATTAAACTTGTTATTTATTATTTTATGTATATGTATTTTGGGGTGCTTCTCTCTCTCTCTCTCTCTCGTGTGTCTCGTTTCCGAGTACCTAAACTCTTCTTCTTTCGGGTTCGACTCGACGGGATGGTCAAGAGCCTTCGCGTCATAAGTAAGCGTTAGACGTAAATCAGCCCGACACGAACTCTAACTTAAGCTTAAGTCTCCCCATAAAGCGTTTTCTTATTCGCGACATACGCAAAGGCGGTAATTAAATAACTTCTAAGTGTCGTGTTGTTCTGAGCCTGACGCCCCCATCTCGACAAATCCTAATTGATTGGAAAGTAAAAATCAATCGAATGAATAAAAAACTACAACTCCAAAGAGTTGCATACGTTCACCTTCACTTAGGGCGACACTTTCACACGCAAACTTTAACGAACTTATTCGATAGTTTGGAAAACTATCTTTTCCTGTTTAATTACCTTTGGACTGTTAACTTCTTCTATCAGCACCAAGTGGCTGGATCGTTTAATAATATCAATGGCTACTGTTTCACTTATTTATTTTATTTTATCGCGACTGAGTCCTTTAAGGCACGACACCACCTTGAAACCGACCAAGAATACATTAATAAAACCGTCGGCCATGTTGAGCAATCGGAGAGTTTTCACTTGGACATGAAGTTAACCTTACCGCTGTGACACTTCCACTATGAATAACACCGAACGACCATTGTCTCCGCTCGAAAACTATTTTTAAACTTTGAAAAATTTTTCAATGTCTTTTTTCTCGACATTTTCCCTCGAAATCGAAATTCGGTTCCAGTCAAACGAATCGAAAAAGCTATTGTTAGAAGATGGTCGCTTTGTGTACAATTTTCTCATTGTTCGGAGGAAAACAATGGGGGGGACTGCCTCCTTGGAACGGAGATTTTTCTTTTCTTTTTTTTTTCTAAAAAAAAAAGTGAGAAATAACCGATTTGATTACGGTTGCCATTGTCTATTTTACTATTCGCACTGACTAGGATTCATCCTTTGATTTTCGGGGTCAAAGTGACGATTAACCCAATCGGTAATTACCTGCTTGTTATACAGTAAAAGAAAAATAGACAGTTGCTGAGTAGAATGGAAACGGTTGTCAATGTGACCTCACGGTTTAAAATATCTTCTGATTACGCCAGAGCAGACTCAAGAGCTCACCTCACGGTACCTGTCCATGCAGCCTATCGACTTCTTTTTCCTGCTAACAGTTTCCTATGGCTACGTCACGCGAAACAATTCAGACGGAATCCGACCTTCAGAAGACGAGAAGTAAATAATAATAACAATAATAAAGCATCGCACTGCCTAAATAACTAGAAATTAATTGCTTTTCTCGCGTTCAAGGGCGCATCATTGCGGACGTATTATCACTCACTTACGAGCCCTTCTACTCTACTTTTGTATTTACCTAACCCAATTAAAATGTATACCAGGAAGAAGGGCGTTCGACGAGTGGAATGGCACAGAAAATCGACCGGTGTATGAACAAGTGACGTGGTACCGCCATTTCCGAGGGGTTTTATTGTAGTAACGCTCGGCGACACACAACTGTTAAGTTTTGCGGCGAAGTGTGTAATTTTCACTGTACTTCCGACCATACCTTAAACGTGGTTTCGCAAACCTCTCCGTTTCTCATTTCTCAGCACCATCACGTAGACATTCAACAACAACAGCAGCCGTCTTTTCGGTGTGTGTGACGTCAGACTTTAGGTACGACAGCGCAATCGGAAACGTGTGGTTGTCACTTGGTAAATTTGTTTTGTCTATGCGAATAAACTAAACGCTCACAGGTGTGTGGATTACAACTAGTTTCGCATTTCTGTCGGTCGAATCGCATACAAAAACAGATAGTTTGTGTGAGTGGTGATATGTCCGTTGTAGTTGATACCCGATACCTGAGACTTGAAAATTGTCAATGTCTGATTACTTTCAAGGTGCGTACAACCGTGTTAACGTAATCAAATTTACAAGTTCAATTGTGCTTGAGTCGCTTGTTCGAGGGGGTTGAATGCACCTGAGCATGTCAGTTTCCAAGAGAACTACTATACCTCACACAATTCCACGATGGACATTAATCATCATCCCCTCAGAGAGAGAGAGAGGCTATTCGAGCAACTGGCCTTTGGAATGTTTAACATTCTTAACGAACTAAATAGAGTATCTTAGAAACAACTTCGAGAGGTTTCGTTAACTAAATGTAAAGTGACGGTCCTCTAAAATTAATTTGTTTATACTTACAGAAAACTATTCCTAGTTAGTCTAATAGACGAGAATTGAAGTTTTTTTTACGACAAGAAAAACCCAGGTACGAGTCAGACTCACCTTTGATTCCGGCAAAGTAAGCCAACTTTCTTTCGATCGGAATCGAAACTAACATTTGTGTATCACTCAAAGCACCAAATTCCGTTTCGGATTTTCTCCCGTGAGCGGCACCCCTTGAGGTTTTTACCCCCGTCGACAAAACAACAAACAGCGAAATTCACGACGCTCACGCGAAAAAACGCGAATTTCAAACGGAACACCTGACGAGTGCGACTTCACGCCGTGGAATGAAGGCATGAAAAAAAAGACAGGCGCGCGACACGAGTGGCCTAGACACTCTAGAAAAACCTGAAACCGTAGGCTAAACGTGGGGCTCACATCGGGTCGGAGGTACTCGGGTAACGGGTACTCTAAGTAACCTGGTGGCAGGGCTTCGTAAAAGAAGAAAACGTCACTCTTCTTACTCGGTAGAGTCCGAGCTGACTAGAACGAGTCTTAAATGAACGAAGACTCTTGACTATTTCTAGTACCACGTCTGTGTTTTCAAGTTCCTCCGTCTCGAAGTCTACGTCTTCAGGTATTTCGAGACACATGACGGGTACGTGCAACAAGGCACCTCACACCGGTGTTTGTCCCACACTTTCGGTACCTACACGCATGTCTCGTCCGATTCTTCTGCTTGAATCTTCTGGATGTCTGGGGAAATGTTGCGCTGCATCCGATGATTTTTTTTTTCGATTTTGGGCCCGTGCATGTGGGCGCAGGTTTCTCTTCCTCTCTCGGGTTCGGACACTTTAAATATTCGGGTTCCCGTACCCGAGTGTTTTGTTCACTCTCTGCACTCGTCACCACTGTCGAATGCTACAGACAACCTCAACCATTAGTCCATCACGGTGTCTACGTTACAATACAGGAATCCTATTAAGTTCTTTAAGTCGGTCCGTTACCACATTTCATACCTTTGCCGTTTTCATAACATGGCTCGTAATAAACAACACTCTGTTAATCAGCTGTGACGTAGTACAAATATAATAATATGTCGGTTAATGGTTACTACACAAACGAAGTGCATCGGCGAACAAAAAATAAATAAATACGGAATTTTAACTTCTGCAAAAGTTCAGAAAGTTTCTCTCAATTCTCTGCTCACTACAGTTGTAAAAAATAAAAATTCTATTTAAAAAAATAAACAGAAACTATCGGGTTCGTTGAGTTAAAAATTTGTTATTCTACTCCGTTCACAGAATTCCAAACCTTTTCTTGGTGCACCCCGTCGTATTTAACGTCAGGTACGCACAGAACCAAGAGGGAACTGTTACATTGTATTTTTAGGTATTTTAACTCGTAGAAAACTATCGCTGCTTTATCTAACTATTTCACCTTTTCAAATTTTTTAAAACCAATAAATAAGTTCGTTAACACGGTGCAGTGCCCGCTTCCGTTTCGTGCGTTACTCCCACAAAAACTAATTACTCAGAAGTAGTTTGAATTATTTGGCGCGGTCCAACTTCCTGGTGGTTTGAACCTCCGACTCCGAACGTATCGAAATTTACAGTCGTGGCTGTAACTATCGATTATTGTTACAGAAACTCTTTTAGGCGAGTACTCGCACCGGCAAACGGTGTCTATTGAATTCTAGTTTGGCAGACAAAGACGTGGCGGAAGGGGATGAAGCCAAGGTCGGTCGTCTCTCTTCCTGCAAAAACAATGCGAAATTTAGCGATTGCCATTTTATGGTTTCCCATCCGATCGAGTGATTGCCCTCGAAAGCAGATTTTCCACTCATCCGATTCGACCGTGTCCGCATTCCGAGTAGTTTAGAAAACCACTGTCGCACTTGGAGAAAGGATGACCAGAAGGATTAACCCGCAACCGACACACATGCAATATGTTTATATTAAAACTATCAGAACTATCAAAATAGTTTGTGGTTTATTAAAAGGATTGAGAACTTGGAAAACTCCTACACGTGTACATTGCACTGCACGTACGATGTAAGTTATTATTTACTCTAAAAACAAATTATTCGGTTGATGTTGTTATTTACCCGAGATGATTGTTTTTTTTACTGTTTATTTATTAAACTATTCAAGTATTGAATTATTGACCGGCTGTTGATCTCGTGTCGAATAAAAAAAATAAATTCGAGAATATATTGTCCGGCTCACACTGAACTATCTAAACTATTTTAGTACATCGTATGCAGAGTTTAGTATAAATTATTTATAGTATATTATGTATGTAATATTGTACATAATAAGACCCCGCCGACTGGAATAGTTGAGTAGGTTTGCAAAGGGTGACCTTTCGTCACGTGAACTATTCTTTTTGGACTCTCACGGTGCGATTCTTCCGTCTACATAATGTACATAATTGACGGTTCTTCCGATTCGCCTGAGGGTCTCCTCCACATTGTTACCCCACAACAGAGACCTTTCGAAAAGGTCACCACACCAAATTAACGTCAGTTTCTCGCTCAAAGGATTTATTTCGCATGCGTTTCGATCGACTTGATTTTCACTCGAACGCAATGGCTCAGGGTGGATGGTAAATTTTAGTTCGAACTTTCGCATGTCCGCGTCTGATTCCCGGGGGAAAGCTTTCGCTAAAGAGAAAATCAACGTTAGTGACGTGTCTTCAGGTACAGACCGGGGAACCCCCCATCCTCACCCCAGTCGAAGAGCACGACTGAGTTCGCCAGGGCACTTCATCCACCTCCAGCCGGCCCTCGAAAGGTTCAACCAAATAATTGCGATGCCTGCAGGAATTTCCAAATGCGAAGTCACACCTGTAATTTTCACGATCGAACCATCCACTTCTCGCCACTGCTAATGAAAGGCACCTTCTGTTAGTGCCCTCGGGTACTCTCCTAATTCCACCCACCGACTTCGACCAATTTTTACAGTCTGACCGTACACAGCCCTGCCTCTCTCTGTCTCCTCCTTTCGCCCCTTCCCCCCAAAAACCCCGTACACCCATCACCCCCCATTTTTGCTCTATTAAACCTCGTGCCATTATGTATGTGGGTTTTTCACGTAATAAGTACCTAAGTAATAAACAAAACCCGTTCTATTTTTAATAATAAATTTTTTGGGTTTGGGTGGAGTTTCTTTTCAAAGTTCAAATTTAAATTTGAAGTTGCTCCGCAGCTCACCTATTAACTGCACTCGCTGTAATTATTCATTTATTTATACTCCCTTTCGAATTATTTATGTTCATTGCATAATTAGGTATTGGGAATTTGATTTTGGCCTTTTGGAATTTCGTTTTGGTACTCACGCAAATTTATTCTCACCGAAATTCCTACAATCGAAATGTCCAATACTCGATATGCTTCATTTTTAAAGTATTTATTAATTTATTTTAATGTATTTAATAATTTATTTTAATGTATTTAATAATAGCGAATAAATACATTATGTAATTTAAGTTAACGTACAGAATTAAATGAGAAATAGTAATTTAATTTATTGTATTTAAATTTTTATTAAGGATTATTTAACGTAATTATTTTAATAAGATTTTATTAAATTTACATTATTAAAATATTAAACGCCTCAATAATTTTCTGTTTTTTAAATAATTAAAAAAATGACAATAATAGTAACAACGATTTTGTTTTGTTGATTACAAAAGTATTAGGCACTTGTGTGTGTTATGTATATCACGTATTGCAAGAGGTTGCTTCTTTTGTTTGTTTCTTTATTAATCCATTAAAACATTATTTAATATATAAAACATAGTTGTAATGACCAGATATATACCTGTAGTTGTTTAATTATTTAAATGTAATATGTAAATGTGATGGTTATTATTATTTACTCCCTCCCCCGAATAACAAAATATATACCAACAATTCTTGTAGAGTATTGTGTAAAACAAATGCAGTACATATAAAACAATAAATAATTATGTACGGTAATAATTATATATAATAATAAAATGTAGCTTTGTCTTAGCTCCCGATTAATTAACACGAAGACTTGTGTATATGAGAAATGAGTACTCCTCGACTCAGCACCGCAACACAAGAATAGTTCGGGTGTCTACCCACACAACTGTCATTCGAGTTAATAGTTTGCTAAGTGCACTAGATATTTAATAGTTTTCATTAGCACGTCTCGCAGGTAAAGGTTTCCCATTTGGAAAACGACTCGGAAACCGGTCGCATCGCCGGTCACGGTGGCCGTACCCATTCGTAGTGTCTCGCCATTGAGAGAATTTGCGTAACGCGTTACTGTAAATAGATCACCTAGAGATGTCCACTTTTCTACTGTTCCCATTTCGGTCGACGCACAGCCGAAAACAATCCAAACGACCTTGGGTTCCATTATTGCTTTTTCGGACAAAACTAGACCGACGAAATTGATGGCCGAGTGATTTTCGGATGGAACAACGGCGGACCCGAGTTGAGAGCAAATTGAAATTTCCCAACGGGTGACTGCTACTGCTACACCTTGACTGTTTCTTGTAGCTAAGTGCGAACTTGTCTTTCCTCCACCATCAATTAGGAACAACTAGACGTACTCGGTGAGTCTTCGGAACAAGATGAGTGCGAGAACAATTTGACGTACGCCCGGTAAAAAGCCGTCCGACTCGCCGGTACCTTGCACAACATTAAATACTAAAAATAGTTTTGGTGTGAAACGAAAAATAAAATTAAGGTTTATATTATTATTTCTATGGGGAGGTCGTTGAACTCAGGTAAATTAATAAATAAATGTATTAAAGTGAAAATAAATTCGGATCAATTACTCCACGAAACCGCGAGAACCCGGGAAATGAGTTCGACTCACGTAGTTTTGGTTAAAATTTTCTCAGAAGATTTTAATTTTATTACGACGCGGTGCTACACATAATATATTATTTTCCTATATTTTAATACCCGTTGGGAAATAAAATTTGTTGGATTTTTATAACTTTCAAGCTGTATATATCGTACTTCCAAATATGTACCTGAGACCATAACATGTATAGATAACTGGGCAGCGAGTCGGTCGATGATTTTGTTTATTATTTATTAATAAAATTATGTTATACCATACTATTACTACTATTATGGTATAACAATATAATGATATACAATACATAAGTCTTAAAAAACTATGCTCGGATAGCAATTTTTAGTAATGTAACTAACAAGAAAGAATGTTAATATAATGTATAGTAGGGGGAGTGTATAATATAGACATTTTACGGTTTTACGGTTTTTACAATAATGCGTTTGTTGCACTTCCACACGTATATTATGTACTACCAAGTAACAAAATCCCGTGACTCGTGTCAGTTAGTAAATCTACAACTAAAAGGATCTGCCAGTTACACGAGTTCGGAAGTTAAAAGTATAATTAAAGTTGAAAATTAATAAAAGAAAGAAAAGCCACCTGCGATGCTGCGGTGACTTCCAGTGCGATTTCGCTGCTGGGTACCAGTTTTTAGTAAAACCCAAGTCTGTTACATTAATTTTAATATTCACGATGAAATAAAAATTTAACGGAATTGTTATTATTTGTAGATACATAAACTCTCGGGTGTACTTATTATAATTATGTAAATGTGTGGTCTTAGACTTGAGCAGATCAAATCAATTGTAGCACCTGAAATTACTAGGAATTCTGATTGTTTTTGTCTACCTGCGTGAAACTTGCGACTCATCCATCGTGTTTTCGCTTTTACCACAAACATTTTGGTTATTTGATGAAGGTAATTGATTTGAATCGATATTATTATTTGGGTTACCTGGTAAGAAGTTTAACGTGGCAGGTGAAAAATTTTAAGTGACCCTGAAGTTCCGCACACACACACAGAGAGAACAAACAATTTCATTTGCCTCTTATTAAATAACCTTATTTATTCATGATGTTTCGGCTCGTGTGTTGCCCCGAATCGACGTGTCGAATTATAAGTTATTAACTTAGTGAAGTTAATAACTTATTTTTGTCTATTATATACGAAGCATCACGTGGAACAAATTCTTCTTATTTAGAAATTTTGCAAGTCTGTCGAGTCAAAGTCTGTTCGCAATTATTCCCCATTATGCCGAACAGGAATTGACGTCTGAAGTTGAAATACTTTAGTTAAGTGCGATATGAAACTTAATAAAACATGAAATTATTTTTAATCAACCGAATATCCAATAAGGTAAAGCGAGAAATATCAAAACTTTAAAATTAATGCGGACTACTTCCTCACCTCTACAATTGTTAACAATTACAATACTCTACAAAAAATAACCGTGTATTATAATCCCCTGTTTTTTTGCTACGCCTTTAGAGGTCTTCTTCTGCCGTTTACTTCAGGACAACACATCGCTTAAGCAGTTTGAGTGAACTATTAATAAAAATCCTATATAATGACACACATTTCCATGGTCAATGTCAAATTCGCCTTCTAAAAGATGTTTATGCAATAATAAGTACATCCATGTAAATTATTGTCATGCCGATTTAACTAAGGATGAATTTCTAATATAAAAACTTATTCATTTTTATTATTTATTAGTGCATAATATTAATAATGTGTAGAAATAATTAGCAAAAATTATTAACTTATAGTGGATTTAATCTTCGAGTTCAAATTTTTAAGATAGTCTTCACAGAAATAAACGCGTACTTGTACTCTCAGAGAGAAAACTACTCATAAATTATTTTTATAGTTACATTAGAACTTTTCCGCAATAAAATTCCACCACATTACAATGTAATAAACTACTACATTTCAAGAGTTCACAAAGCAGGGGTAAATGAAAATAAAATTTACATCTACGCCTCTCCATTAAATGTTCTTTTCCTGATTGTCGTAAATAAAGCGGTTAAATTAGAAAGAAATGTCTGGAGCACTACAATAAACGACAAAAGAGCGATTACAACAAATAAACGAATCGTAAAGTAAATAACCAACACGGTCCGTCCTCTCGCGGTCGTATCGAAATGTTAAACGTCCCATGGTTTACGGATACTTTTTAACGGTAGATGCCGCTTTCACTGGTAACTCCAGACAGACCAGGTACTCAGTGGGTACCCGACACCTTGAACTCCTTGACCAAAAAAGTTATGATAATTCAACGACTAATTGGTCATTCTTCTCTAGGTGCATGCAGCTGCGCGAATGTAATCTAACGCTGATTCTGTGACCCAACAAGAAAGAAAGTCGGGAAAAGTGTGTCATTCGAAAAGTATTCGCGAAAATTACATTAGAAAAAGGTATGTAGTGCGCACAAGTCTCAGGCTCACCCGCAGAACTCGCTGCCAACCGGAAAGTCTCCTAAAACCCAACGGTTAACTCCTCCAGTTTCCTACTATTGAAAGTATAATACATTTGAATTAATATCAAAAAGTAGTGAATACTAATTACCACATTTAAGTTTCCTTTGTATATTTTACCTCATCGATACAACAAAAGCCAGCGATTGATTAAACGAAATCAATTGACCCAATTTAATTCAATTTAAATAATGATGTTTAGAGATAAACCACAGAATTAATATACTACACAAAACAATATTGTAATTAAGATTAAGATAAAACTATACTGATGTTCTTCCATTCTTTCAGCGCGGTGTGTCGGTAAATTTTACTTTCAGTACTTCGGTACTGTATCATTATATTATTACTGATAATATTGATTGTATCGGTTAATAGCGTAAACGTTTCGAAAATAAATCTCTTTCCTCAATGAAAAAAAAAAAAACTTTCAATTTCAACTTAAGAGAATGTAATCCCTTGCCAGGTACTTCACTCCGGAGATGACATTTACACCGTAATTTCGAACTGATTTCGTTGGCAACTGGTATCGGGGAACATGAAAGTACGAACAAAAGAAGGTAAAGGTCGCAATTACCCGGAGATTCGCGCAGGGTCGAGGTGTACAGGTCGGATCCTGTGGAAGTCTCGAATCGTCTACTTCTGACCACGAGTCAGACGTTGTACGCCGTCACATGTGTACTTTTGTCATCTTGTCGTGTATTTATTTGCCGAGTCACCGACGAATTCCAAAAATCATTACAATTCCATATATAGTAGTAGCGACACACTGCGATTACTAAGTAAGTTGGAGTGTGAAATGTTCAAGTATCCGTCAATTCTGCAAGTCGGTCCTGGTATTTTGGGCGTCAACTCGACTTAAATGACAGAAGAAATTCATTCGACACTTCAGTCAGAGTAGGGTGAGGATTCGGCTTGACCTTTGACCTGCCCCCCCGCATCTTCAGATACTTTAAAGTAGTGGAACATCGAACTTATCAAACTCCTCCGGCTATTTTTGTAATCATTGGTAACATGTAAGAGTGATGGAATGTATTCTTGGGAACGTACACCTGGGCTGAAATAAGTGCTGTGCTTCACATAGAAATAAAATCATATATAAAAACACTCAATAATCGAAATAATAAATTTTTAATTGGCGGGATTGTACACGTGACACATACACAACACCTGTAGAGGAGAGTTTTATTTCGACTATTAAATCAATACTGAACTATCTAAATGGTTAGAGATTCTGTAACTTATTGGTACAGTTGCCCTAGTACTCCTTATCGTTTAGAAAGTCTACTAGACAAGTACTTGAAGGCATTTTAATAATGTAATTAATTTTTTACTATATTTATATATAGTTGGCTTACTAAACTAAAAATATACTAAACATTCCCTGTAGGAAGAGCAAAGTGATCTTTTGATTCGTTCAAAGATTTGTGTTGTGACACCCAGGTGGTGTATGGAAGTAGAGCCGAAATTAAGTGTAACGTAAGTTTGTCTGAACTATTTGTCGGTGGTTCGGTTTACTTCAGAAGTCCCTGACCTCGTCCCACGAGGTTCGCACAAATCAATTTCACATCAGCGAAAGATTCTTTCGGGGCCTCATCAAATTAGGTGAACTCTCGCCGTAAAAGGAAACTTTTCCGTTACGTAACTCGGTCGATCGTTTGAAATCACACGAAACGTCACCGTCGCGGTATCAAGCGGGGAAAACAAAGACCGACCTGATCGATTTGACTCAGGTGACACAGCAGGTGCAGCCTGAAAATGTAGCACAACTAATTTAGCCTTAGAGGTGTCGTTTGTGTCACTCGACACGAATACTTCGGATGAGACGTTCACTCCTGGGTGTGTGTAACTATGAAACTGTGACTGTTCTAGGAGTTGTCGGTCTATCGGAGGCGGAGGCGGTTTGCCCCCCAAAGCAAATTTTGACTCGGTCAAGTGGCACTCAAAACTCAGCGAGCACTTTCCTTTTTCCAAATGAAATTCGAGTTGAGTAACAAAGAACGGATATCGAACCAGGTACATAATTAAATAATAATTAATGTGATTTCATAAATCCGTTTTAGGGTTTTCAGAGTTTTCCAGAGTCGTTCGAATAAGTTCGGGTCTGAGGCCTAAAGTCGTGGGTAGCATCGCTCACTTTTTCGGGTACGCGTCCCGTCGGTGGGTGGTGTCATTCCTTCATTGTACAACTGACAGTTTCAATTCGTACCGTTAAATAACCGAGCAATTAATCAATTTTCAATAGTGAAAGCGAACTCCTATCGCGGATAGTTACATGTTACACGCTCAAGACATTAAAGTTACTTAAGAGAGAGAGAGAGAGAGAGATCACTCGGGTGATCTGTATCGATCAGTACCAGGCAAAATAAAAAATCGTACATAAGTACAAGTCGCAGAAACGGATACCACAATTTTATTAGCGAATTATGTATACACGAGTGATGTCTTATTCAATCATTAGAGAAAACTATTTGTGTATTAATAATGCTAACTAATTATATATTATAATCTAGTGAAAGAGATTTTCCTCTTCCCGAACAAGTAGATTGTAGAATAAATTTAAAAGCAGTAGCAGCTACTTTGAACTCTACAAACAACTTTATAGAGAAGGATTTATAAGGAAGACAAACTGCACATATTATTTCTTAAATTATTTGAATATTACTAAATATTAATAGACACCACAAAATTCGAGAATATTATGAGATATTATAAAGTGTGAAGTCTTTGGTAGGAGTATAATATACGGATTATAATAGTAATAGAGTATATTATACGGAGTGTAATATGGTAGCTACTCAAGCTATCCGTACAGTTCAATGTAGGACGGAAGAACGAATAAATAAGGGAGTTGGAATCATCCAAACTTCATTTTTATATTATTGATTGTATGGCGATATATAAATACTAAAATTTATATAAATAATTAAAAACTTGAACTCTACTTCCCGTAGTGTACCATATTATATTATGTTCACGTTCATGTTATGGTAGAGACAATGGACAATAAGGAACTTCAGTAACCGGTACCGAAAACACAAAAAGGAAATAGGGGAAAATACAAATGAAAAAACTCAAAATACAAATTTAAAGAAAAAGATATATTTCATATGTACAATCGAAAGATGGATACGTTCCACCTAGTCAAAGTATCAATTAACTTCGAACGATGTGAGCTAGAACAAATAGAAACGAACCACAGTTCTAACGCTCCGTTCGTCTAATAGTTTAACAATAGTAGAGAGCCGATAATAGTCAAAAACTATCATCTCTATTCAAAAAAAAAAAAAAAAAAGAAAAAGTAAACTAGGTTAACGATTTGGTCATTGTCACCGACGGGTGTCAGGGTGTTTCCTATTTCCTTCCTCATCCCCCGTCACTCTTCATCGTCTATTTCATAGATCCTAGACGAACTTCGTGCGTCCACCTGTTTTCTCTTCCATTTTCACGATCGGGTGGACGTGTTTGTCTGCGCTCACCTGCCCGTGGCGCGAACGGTCAAATTGCAGTGTAAACAGAACGATTCACTCGTAGATTTTTCCCGGTGTTCACTCATAGAAAATTAGAAACTGAAAACTTTCACCCGAGACGCGCGTTGAACGGAGAGAATCCCACCGGCTGCTGACGGGCACCACCTTCGGGTTAGAGTCGTCAGGTAAACGTTACGTGTTATTACATTAATCAGGTAAACAGGTAAAAAGAATAGAAATTGAAAGTTCCTAGTTAAAGCCCGGTTTAGTTTGAACCGTCGTCAGAATCCCGCGCGGTTTAATGGACTTTTTTATTTTTTGGTAACTTTTCTTTCTATTTTTTTTTTTTGGCAGGACACCCGAAATTGTGTTAGTCGAATTTGTCCAACTCGTCGCAGGATTTGGATTTTGCACATCTGAAATAACAAAACATTCCCAGGTTAAGTAGTACCGAGTACCGGGTACCGAACGCTGCCCCAGTCTCAGTTACCTCTGTTAGATACTTTTAGTTACGCGCCTTCCACTCGTAACTATTGAATCTATTAATGACTCGGTTTGTCTGTTAATTGGTACCCTACGTTAGACTAACTTATTAGGAAGCAGTAATTTTTATTTAATAGCAAAAACTATCGTCGTCTATTTATCTATGTTAAATAATGCTTACGGAAGTACCGAGCAGAAGTACCGTGATGAGTAGTTAAGTCAATACTAAATGTTCCAGGTTTTTTTCAAAACTCATGTAGTTCAGGGTTGTTCTAATAGTCAAGCGTCGTCGTGTTTATTATAGAATACAATAAACGCCGTTCCCACTTACCGAAGGTACTGAAGTTACGAGTACTTAAGTACTCAATTTAGAATGACATGCAAACGTGTGAGACAGATTTAATTAATTGTTTTACCACTATTTATCTATTTATATAGTTTTCCTTACCTTCTTTGTAGAACGTCCCTGCGTCCAACGTGCAGGACGACTTCTCCCGATTTTATGTTCTTGAACATGTTGATGGCTTCCGCGTGGGTCATGCCCTGGAGGGAAGTTCCGTTCACAGCCAGAATTTCGTCACCTTCCTTCAGCTTTCCGTCCTCGGAGGCCTGACCGGTCTGAAAGATCGTCTTGACGAAGATACCGATGTTACCCTTGGCCGAGTCCTTTCCTCCGACTATGCTAAACCCAAGGGACTTTCTCCCGGGTCCCTTGACGAAGGTGACCGTGAAGAAGGAGAGTGTGAGAGACTTCGGTCGTCTCGAGAGGGTACCACCACAGTCAAGTCCTTTCATCGTGCCCAAACCGAACGAGTTGGACGGGGACACGTTTTCTTTTTTAGTCCTCGGAGTCACCGAATCGAAATTATACGAAAACTTCAACATTCCCGTCGTTCTGTCTTTGTCCAGTCGGCCATCTTGATCGCAACGAACACCCGTCGGTGGCTTCGTTTTGGGTATAGCCTCGGCATCCGTTTTGGTTTTTGAACACAAGTGGGAATCGTCCAGAGTCAGGTATTCGTTCAAACCGGGTTTCTGTCGACAGTTTAACGGTTTCTGTCTTTCTTCTCCGTTCACCGTTGAGTTTTCAGGCATCGCTTCGTCCCGGGCGATGATGAGCTCGACTTCTTCCGGAGCGTTCCTGAGTATTGACTTGGCCTCTTGGAGACCGACTCCTCTCATCCTTTTTCCGTTCACTTTGATGAGTTCGTCGCCCACTTTGACGCGTCCGTCTTTGTCAGCGAGTCCTCCGGGTTCTATCTTTGATATTACGTAGTTGAACGACTTGGCCGACGAATCTTTTTTCTCGATGAAAATTCCAATCTCGTTGCTCTCGTCCTTGTAGAGTCTGATTGTCTTGAACTCTTTTTCCGATTTGTCGACGGACTTGTGCAGGTAGTTTCGATTCCTCAGAAACCTTTGGTACAGTCCGCTTATTTTCTCCGAAGTGTCTTCGCAACGACCCGTACTGTCCACCACACATTTGTCACACACTTTAGATTTTTCGTTTGCGATCTCGTCCTGCAGATCTTCCCGGCTCTTGTAAAACGAGTTCGTGTGTTTACCCCGGCCACCGTTGAAGCTCAACTTTGGACTTCTTCTTCGAATGAACGAGAATTTCTCCTCCGATCCGTCACCCACGAACGTATTCGACGGCTTTCCGTTCTTCTCCACGGTTCTGACTCCGTTCATCATCCCCTCGGCCTCGGACTTCTTCAGAAATCCATCCGATTCGGAGAAGGACGACTTGTTCGAATTACTCTTACTACCACCCAAACTGAGTTTTCTTCGACTTTCTGACTTTGTCGACCCGCTGAAATCTCTCGGTGAGTCCGAGCCCGTTCGCGTCGAATCGCTGTCGTATCCACTTTCGTCACATTTGGCTAGCAAATTATTCAAAAATAGACAGAGTTCGTCCACGGAAAAGTGGGCCGAGCCGGACAGGTTCGTTTTGGACGGAGTCGTGTTGTACATCGGGTGATATTTTTTCGGGGAGTCGTCAGAAGCAGCTAGAAGATCATCGAAACTGGTCGATGTCAAGCGATCTGAGATCCTTTTGTTCGTTCCCTTGCATCTCGGGCTACCGATCGGATTTTCTTCCGTCAGAACGTCCAGTTTCCTCGGCTTGAACCCGTTCACCTGGGCCTTGTTGTTCAATTCGGTCACGTCGTTCTCGCTTGTCGACTTTCGCAGCGGCAGATCCTCGAAACTGATCGATCTCTCGAAATCGTTGGCGACATTTTGCTCTAATTTCTGCCGGAGAACGTACTCGATGATCTGCTTGTGAATGACTTCGTTTCTATCCGAGTCCTGCAGCATCGACAACAACTTTCGGAGACGAGTCTCGTTTGTCTCGTCCAGGGACTGATTCGACTCGTACAAACCGGCGAGGTTCTTTCTCCATTCCTCCTTTCGCCATGTCGGCTTTTGAGATTTTCCGTGCTTGTCTAGGATTCCCCTGGCGAAGATGTGACGCAGAGATTCGACACGGGAAACTTTTCGACTTTTCGGAGCCGAACTTTGTCCAGAGGGCGGAAGCGATGATTTGTTGGGTGACCAACGTCGTCGTCGTCCGGGAGAAACCGACAAGACCTCGGTGGAATCACTTCGTTTAATTTGGTCCCATTTACGTCCGACTTTCTTGCCCCAAGTCGAGAGACCTACGAAAATAAACAAAAATATATAATCCCACGGATTCTTGTACGAGTTGCTGCGACATGCTGGCTATTTTAGGGAAACAAAGAAGCTCAAAAATATCGATAATGTGCCAAATTTTCCGGTCCTTATCGGTCATACCACTACAACTCTTCTTAATTGTTTACGTCACTTTTATAGCCATCCTTGAGAGTTGTTTCTGGGTACGAACGTCCCGCTGATCAACCAAGGTTATCTGGTGGGTCTAAATTGTGAAGTAGAGAAGGTTCTACCTACGGGACCCATAAAGGCAAATTTATGTGCTACCGCCCGGCTACAGACTTCCCAATTAATTAATGATAGAGTGTAAATAATAAAATATCTATTAAACTCTATCCGTAAAAATAAATTATTGGGTTAGTTAGAAATGTAGCGTTCGGGTATTGGGCATGTAAAGAATAACAGACGACACTTGCCTTTTCGTGGAGCTTTTGGAGAACTCATAACAGGAGTGCAGGCACCGTTTCCCATGATAATGGGCGACGCCTGTCCCGATCGAATTTTAACGCTGCCTCCTCCTTCACCTCCTCCATTGCTTTCTAAAGTTGAATAAACTTCATCATTAACAGAATCAGAGATGGGCTGAAGACTGACCAACTGAGGGTTGGGGTCCGAGCAACGTCTTCTGAACAAACGCATCGTATCAAAAACTCTTTACGCAAGATACATCGGGACCTGAAACAAAAGAAAATAAATTTGCATTACTTTTAAGTTTCAAATATTGTAATAATCATTGTTCCTAAGTTATTTTCCAAAAATTCTCCAAACTACCTTTCCCTAAAATCATTCTTAAAGCCGTATTTATTTATTTAATCGATAGTTTAACGAAAATCGCTAATAAACGCTACACTTAAGCCTCTGTGCTTACAGAACTGTCCCAATTGTTTTTCCAAGACCTTCAAACTCAGACTACTTGATACGCGTCTATTTCTTCAACCGCATCGCATTCAATGGATTGATTTCATTCTCGCACTCCCGGAATGACATAAAATCAATCAAATAGCCGAATGAATAGATTCCCGTGACGTTAATTGATTCAGTTTTTTTTTATTACAGGTAACATAAAACCAAATCAGATGGGCAGATACTCACAGAGCAGAATGTATGGAAGCTCCGACCACTTGCCTGTCCGCGAAATAAATTATGGTGACAGTTTTAATTAATATCACTTCTGATTTTGGTTACTTGCAGAATGAATTGCCAAGGACCTTCGGCACCTTTCCGACCGATACGCGTTTCGCATTGCATCGCAAATCAGGTTCCGCACTTATTAAAAATATGCAGTTTATGTATGGTTCATAACACAACACGAATGATAAATTAAGTTACAAGAAATTTTCATTTTCCTTGCAAATTTTATGCGAGTTAGAAGTGCACATGCTCATTGATTTCAATAATTTAATAAATAAATAAGAATAAAAATGTCACTCTTCTTGTTTCGGAAGATAACAGAAGTTATCGAATC
Organism: Polyplax serrata; assembly: GCA_037055365.1. NCBI lineage: Eukaryota > Metazoa > Arthropoda > Insecta > Psocodea > Polyplacidae > Polyplax > Polyplax serrata. Next base: position 7,230,632 of record JAWJWE010000002.1, on the reverse strand, counting down.
CTCAAGTATACACGCATAGGATATCGACAACGGATTTATTTAGTTATCCATAGGTACACTAACCGGGTTGATGAATAATTTTCGTTTCGGGTACACTTTACAATAATAAAAATTCACAGTGGAACTCATACACCGAACGATACCTAGAGAACTGTCGCTGACGAAATGGTAACATGTGTGCTTTATACCGCAAATTTACGTGCATCAATTCGCTGTGACTTTCGTGTCACGCCGAGAGGTTATTACATAGGTTCGATTGACGTATTAATAAATAATAGCTTAATCGAGCTTACGTATGCGACACAATATAGCCGTTTATCAGCGATCGGGTCGAACGAGATTGTTTTGTTGGCGGAAACATTAATTTTTAACGACTTTTAATGACGGAAGTGAAAACGTAAGAAAGCGTCGCACGTTAACTTAAGCGATCCTGTTACTTTAAGTTTAATGTTTACACACGTAGACTCCGAAGACGAAGATATTTGCTCAAGTTCAGGAATCACATCCATGGCCGGTCTGGGGATACTGAGTTTTACGAAGCGATCACGAGACATTCCCCTTATCACTCCGCGTACCTGTTATCTGTTACAACTTTCCGCGGTGTGCTTAGGTAATTCATATAATTGACAGATAAAATTATGATTTTTTGATGGCTTGTTGGACAACTTTTTAATGGCGAATTTCCGTTTTTAGCGCACTTCTTTACAAGTTGCACTTCCGGTAGGAAAAACCGGATGCTGTACGGTACTCCGCTACGGTACGAGGCCTATTTCAGGTACATAAGTTTCTACTGTGACCTACTATGGAAATTTTAGGTGTACAAGTTTCCGTAGAAAAAAAAACAAAACAATTTTCTAAGAATAATATCCCAGGGCAGTTCCTTTCACAAGCCTTGAGGAAGCCACCCGATTTCTTTCCCTCTTATCGGCTATCGCATTGACTTTCGATTTTGTTTTTGTAGTTTAATTATTTTGGAAAGTATTTATTATTTTTACAACGCAGGTCTGGCAGAGATTGTAGCACCTGACGTATCCTTGACTGTGACGAAACAACATTCCCCCGGTAACCAAAATTTACTTTGCTTCGGATAATCGACTTTTCGTTTTTATTGCTTTTTATGTTTATTGCGGATCAAATGTGTTATGTTTTGCTGCCAATTTGTGGGAAAACGGTTGCCACGTGTCATAAATAGTTACAAAACTTGGTAGGACAGTCGAAAAGACCACTCGATGGAGGAAAGGTCACGTCACCCACCAAATTACTTCACTCGTACCTCACCCACGGTGTGCATTCCCGTGGTCAGATCGACAACCTGTGAATAGTTGCAGTTAGCTGTGGTGCTCGTAGTGAAAGTTCTCGTAGGCAGTGCAAACAGAGACCCATTGAAGTATCCATTACCGACTGTGTGCACGTCGAGATCTTTATCGAGTACCCATAGGTTCTCCATTTTGTATTTTGCATAAAGGCAGTCGGTGACCATCACCTCATTATTCTACTTTTACTCTCTTAGTACCTGTGGATCTTCATTCATAGGCGAGTGGTTTTAATCAAGTTTCTACTTTGCTTATCTATGCGTTCACCTTAGTTAAGTTGAGACTTGACCGGTAATCACCGAGTAATAATAAGTTTAATTTCAACAACTTTTTTGCATTTATACATGAGTAGATGTTTTATTCTAGGCACGCCTCTCACCCATGGATTTTACTGAAACAGTACCGTAGGAAAAAAGTTCTAAAAGAGGAAAATTTTATTACATTTCGTTGAAATTCTCAAGGCGAACTCGTTTCAACCTGGCTATTTATTAACTACTAATCAGGTTTATTTACACTATACATAACATTCCATTTGTGTCCAAAGTTAACTTGTTTTCGTTTGAATATTAAGATATTCGTATGTTTCTATTATTAATTTTGATTCTAGATACTTAAATGTTTAAAGCAATTCGTTACAACGAAACGACCGCCGGATTTTATACAAATCGTATGGATAATAAATGGATTGAAGATTTTATCTATGTTTGAATATTATTAAAACACGATAAAAAATACGGAAACGATGGTTAATGTCTAGTCTGACTTTATAATACTACTTGCTTTACGTGTCTAGGAACTCAAATAATCACGCAACAGGTTATAGTATTAGTTATGCTTATTCAAAGACCGCAACCAAAGATGTTCACCTACTGTACATCTTAATCTGGTAGCTTACTCATCCTTTTTTTTTATGAAAAATAATTGCAGTTATGAAATATTTCAGTAACAAGATTTGATTAATAAACGCCTAGGCGTACTCATATTTTAATAATAGTTTTTAACAACAATCAATGTTGCAGACAAGGTAAACGGCATTGTCCCATAAACTTGATTTGTTAACTCTAAATAGTATTAATGAGAATAAACCTCAAGTTGTGTTTTTCTCTTATTTTTACGTTACTTTTTCATTTATATTATCCTGCAAATTATATTGCATTGTTATAAAAAAAACAGTTTATATATTTGAGTACATTTTCCATGTACTACGCATTGTTATTGTCCCTTCTAAGAAACAGATTGCATTGAATTAAAAAAAAACATATACTCATGAAAATATTAAAAACAAATTCTCAAAAATTTTTATTACTTAAATGTTTTTTAGATTACTTATTGTAAAATATATTGTTACTGAGAGTGTGGTAGATAATTAATTTTCAGAAAAATAATTTTTCATGACTGACACCAAGTATTGTCTAGTTGATTACAATAAGTATTGAAATGTGTGTTAATATTGGAACTGAGTACTAGTACAATAATTACGTGTGGTAGACCATTCAGATTCCCATCATCATTTCTAGCTCAGCAAAAAATACATAGAGTATAATAAAAATAACAGTGTAAGTAATAATTCATCGTCATGTGTCACAGGGGCAAGAACACACCTTTTGTGGTTCCTTTCATGGGCGTAAGAGGAGAAGCAGGAAAAGAGGAGCAGTCACTTTGTGAGTGAGAGAGAAAAGATGGAACGCGGTCCAAAAAGTTCAAACCGGCGGGGGAATTAATACAATTACATTAATATATAATTAATGTGTTAATTCAACCGGTTTCCGGTTGTGTAATGTAATGTGATAAACCAACGTGTTTCCACCGAATTACACGGGAAGTTGAAAACAACCAGGCATTTAGATGAGTTCGCTTATTTCACTTGTGAAACGAGTTATATCTTGAGCGATGGTCACATCGCCTACGTACGAGATGAATAGTATATGGTACGATACCATGTAAAGTAGGAGTTGGGTTTTTATGCGTGGGATTTGATCGCTTCCATCCCAGGTGATCCAATTTTGGCTCTTATCTACGATCTTTTGGCTTGAAATGAACAATAAAATACAAGTAATAATCTGTAGCTCAATATTAAATTCCATAAGGCGACCGATTGAATGATTTAGCAATTTAATTTAAATGTTTCTTCCAAATCAGTTATGAGTCGCAAACCAATGCCCTACAGGTAACCATTCTTCTCTTGAATTAAACTTACAACACGACAAAGAAGTATATTCCGTTGCAACATTAATGTTAAGCAAAAATGCTATAATTAACAAGACATTGCCTAATTATACAATAAGGAATAAAGTTAAGTATAACTATTTAAACATTATTATATTCATAGGCAGAAGTATATTGGCAATAATAAATACATAAATACATAGAGGTAACCGTAAGATCATTTTTGCACCACATCATTCCGATTCAAAGAAATCATTTGCAAGAAGAATTTGAACGGATCAATAGATCTGCTTAGAACGGAACAGATTATTGCCGAAAATGTGACTGAGGTTATACAGTGATCTGATCTCTTTTTCTCTCTGTCCAAAAAATGTGAAAGTGAGCAGTCACCCCGAATAAAAAAATGAGACACGCCGTGGTATTTCCACAGGCGGTATATTTATTGGTATCGAATTTGATTTTGTGTTTTCCACAGGCGGTATATTTATTGGTATCGAATTTGATTTTGTGTTCACTACTTCTCGACCTTACACCCGGACAAACGCAGTAAAAGTACGAGCGAAAATTATGCTCCAAATGCATATAATTCAGTTATCGAGCGCTAAAATTCATTCCCTAGGAACTGCAAAAAACAATTTCCAACGCAAAAGGCATGTTTTATTTAAATATTTTTGCCTCGGAGAAAAGATGGAAGTGAGATGAAAGAATAACCGGTATGTAAATTAAATCATGACCGAACGGTTCTCTTTCATTTTCATCGCCTTCTTGACAGTTTGTACGTCTGCAAAAAAATCAAGTCCTCCAGGTACCCCTTCGTACCTTTCGAAAGTCCGGGCGTCAACCCGGTGGGATCTGTGAAAGGTGCACTTTCGGGTACGGTATTTCAAGTATTTGGATTTTACAGCTCCTTCCAGCACTCTACCAAGCGATTTTAATTCGAATTGTATCCGTGCTAATTCCTGCCCGACATTTTACTCAGACCGTTACCAGGTACTCGGATATTACTCATGATATTTACGAGTCTCAAACGTATATATAATTTCAAAGGAAGTGGACAGTTCAAAGCTAACTTCAGAGATCTACCTGTCTGCAACTTCCAGGTCGTCGTGTACGCAAGCACTCCTACTTCTACAAATTACATCCTAATACGTACGTCAGTAATTTTCCCATCTCGTAATGGCCCAGATCACCCACCTGGCCGGAGACTCCACCTAGATTATAGAAAAAGGCGATGGAATACTGTTTTCCGTGAATTCTGCATTTTAACCGGAGGAGGCGACACGTGAAGGAGACCACATGGTATTGACAGGTAACACAGGAGGAACGGCAAGTCAGTAATTACATCGGCATCGTTCCATACTACTAATTGTAGTTCATCTTGCAGTTACTACCTTCGACTTATTATTTTACCTTTATTAGCGTTTCTTTCCTCTCACTAAACGCTTCTAATGTTCTTAATTCTAACTTGCTTCATTGATCCTTGTACAGATTTCTTCTTCTTCTTCTTCTTCAACTTAAGGCGAAATAGAAGGGAAATGTTTTTCATATTTCCTGAATGTTTCAAGTCATGTCAAGGTTTCAGCATACGCCTGTCTGTGTTGTCATCAGCCTTACTCGGAGGATTTATGTCGAGCATTGAAATGAAGAGCTTGGCATCACATTATTCATTGATTAACTTGCAGCATAGTTATTTAGACATATAATCAAACAATACTTATACTGGGTTTTTCTTTGGTTGTCATTCAACGTCATTGCCTTCCACGGGCACACAAGTATTATCACCTTATAAACTTTTCGACCTTGCGGTTAAACTTTCCAGAATGGCTCGTACCAAATAAGCCACTTTCAGCAAGTGTAATAATTTTACTTTTACTGAAAATATGTCAAAAATTTAAGATTCCCTTACATGTATTCTACCTTGACATTTTCTGATTTATACGGGAATTATATGACTTTTCGCAATTTGTTGCAACGAGGAATTGTGACTGCGGGCTTTTAACACATGTTTTATGTATGCTATTTCTAATAGCTTGCAATACATACAGTTTTATTTCCTTTGCACGCATAAATCAACAACAATAATACTTTTTGCTGAGAAAATTTCTTAGTTATATGCCTTGAGAAAGACAGCTACTGACAAACTATAATGATGCTTACGATACGATAAAACTATTTCTGTAGAAAATTAAATCAGTGACACAATTGTATCTACTGAATTACATAAAAAGTCATTAAAAATAAATAATAATTTTAAAAAAAACTGCAGAAAATTTAAAAAAAAAACGATGCAGAGATGTCACATCTCAAATAAGACCTTTCAAATGTAACAATTTACTGTCTTGTTTCATTACATTAGTAGAATAGTGAGTTATAATTTAGAAACGCCCTCGCTTGATTAATGTCAGAGTAGGAAACTAAAGAAATTGAGAGTAGAAGCACAACAAAGGTAGAGTAGCTTTAAGAGGGAATAAAAGTAAACCTAAGAACCCCTGAACTTTCATCAGTATCTGTCTGGGGTGGACACTTCCGCTTACCTTTTCTATACCGCACGTGTCCCGTTACACAAATTAAGAACAGGGGACGGTGATCAAACAGAGGGAGATCGGTAATGGATAGTTGATGTTGATGAAAAAACTATCACCACGCCCTAGAAAAGTTGATTTTCTTCCCAGATTCAAAGGCGCACACACACGGATTTATCTAGGCACCGGTAAACGTCAGGTGGAAGTTTCTATCAAACCCGAGACCACTACCCGAGGAAGAGAAGCTAGAATTTTCTCACCACGACATGCGAAATGTGTTCTCTCATGTTTATGCATTGGTTTTTCTCCGCGTTTATTTCCTCGCGAACAATGCCACTCAACGCGTTCACTTCTTTTCCACCTCGGAAGTTCCTTCAAAATCGCCCAACTTCCTCTTCGGGTCTCGGAGGTCACGGAACTATCAAAACTATAACAACTGGAGCTCTCCGAAGACGATTCAAACTTTCGCAGGATGAAGATTATTATTATTAAGATTCCCACGAATTTACTTCTTGAGCGCATTTCCAGGATTTTCACTTGGATGATTACGAAGTGGACTTGAAAGTACAAGGTATATCAGGTGTACCAATTGTGGTGCTGGTGTACCGATTTGAGGAAAGTCGATAACAAAAAATAACCACCGGTCTAATAGCTAGTGTCAACACTAGCAGCGATTTCTTTGCTTTAGTCCTTGTTCTGAAACGACTTGAAATGAAGCTGACAGATACAATTCTAATAGTACAATTAGACACAGTGGTTTATACTACTTTATTGCACATAGTGAAAATGACGATCGCAACTTGGTTCACAAGTCAAAAAACATTTATTATTTCACACTCCCATGACAATTACGGGAAGCTGCATCTTCCATCCGACTCTTGTACCATGCTCTACCAGCCCCACGGTTAAGTATGTCATATGCAACCCATGTTTCTCATTGTTACATAACTAATTCGAGATTCAAATCAGTTTCAGTAATTGCCACTTCATTATTTAGAAATTTCATCACGCATCGAAGTTGAAGAACTCGTGACCCCCCCGAGAACCTGTGAACCGAGTGAGAATCACAAAGAAGCTGGAATGGCAGTGGAGAAGGTCACATATGTGATCTAGAGACTCCTCTGGAGAACGCCACATTTTAATAAATTGCTCATTCAGCTTCAAACAATGGGAATCATCACCGAAGTTTCGATTTGTCCGAAAACCCTCACTGAAAAACATCGACACATGTTTGCCTTTGGTGAATGCTCTCTGGGTGGATGGCTCTGTCACGACCCAAACAATTTGTCTAATGTTCTGTGGTTCCTACTGCTCCCTGTCAGACTTCTGTGGGAATCTATCTACGAATCCATTTGTTTACGTCATCGTATCATGAGGTTGCCCTCAGATCGAGATTTTTCATCCGAAGCACTCGTGTCGTGTCGATTATTCAAAATTCCCTGCGCTTGCACCTCACGAACCTGTAGATGCTGTGATTAAATTATTTTTATTACAGTTAATATTTTCCTTATTTATAAATGTTGACACACTCACGAGCGTTACGTTGGATACCAGACCTCTCGTGAAGCAGTGCACTCTTGAGATCAAACATGATTAAATCATTTAAAGAACGAATAAAACAATCAAGGGTTACTAGTTCATCAATGACTGGGCAGTATTCCGACGACTCTATATCTCGATTTTAGAAGTAGTTATTCATTTTAATCTGCGGTATCATTTCGGTACGTCACACCTGATCGCCAGTTTATTAAAATCAAATCAGAACTCGCATTGGAACTAAGAGTAACTCAAAACTATTTACGAACTTATATTTGCTGTGAAGTACAACGAAGAGAACGTGCACTAAATAGAGTAAGAAAAATAATATGTAGTCGTTCAATCAGCCACGTATGAAATTAAGTAAAATTCTCCGTGTTTAGTGAAAGTTATTGTAATCATAAACATCGGCATTAATAATTTCGTTTTTATTGTTCGTTAATTATTAAGGATAACAAGAATCAGGAGGTATCGATTTGCATCGAATTTAATTTCTCCGTGATGGATAAAGGCGATGATTTAAGTGGGGTCCGGATAATGGACATTGAATTATTTACTTTTACTCAAGCGCAAAACTGCAACGCATTATCTGATTGAATTCCATTGCGATTTGACGATTATTTATGGACTGTATTAAATAAGCAAACAACAATTTTTATTGATCGTTACGCGACAAAACGCCATTTTCTGCGGTTAAGCAATATAGTAATAATGAATTTGCACGTAAATGAACAGACAATTACGTACAGGTAAATCGGAGTGATTAACAGTCACCGGTTAGCTGATTGTGACGTAGCAATCTTTAATTTTGTGTATCGGTAATTAAGAGTACCTGCTACACAAGGATGCAATCGAAGATTAATTCAAATCGTAAACACTTCCTTTCGCTGAATTCTTCCTGTTCTTTGTACCCATCCAAAGTATTCCATTTCACATTACACGCATCAAATACATCTCATTTAAACAAACTGTTACTAATAAAGTTTTATAATTAAATTAATTTATTTATACAATTCTGCCTGCTCATCTTACTATTAATCTCCAATTATAACGGTAAAAAAGTTAAGGAAGAGAATACAAAAAATATTTACCAAATTAATGAATATCTATTAACCTAATGACCTAAGCAACTTCTGGCTTTGCAGAAAATTACTGTTGCAAGCGATCATTCAAGAGTACTAAGGTACGGAATAGTGGAGCTCAGCTATCGTAAAGAAATACAACATATAGAATTTACACAACAAGAACAACAGATGGCTAGTTTTTGTTTTGGGTTGCGATTGTTTCATAAAGTAAAAGATGCTTGAAGTTGTAAATACCTATCAGGAGGTATTGCATCTGAATCTTACGAATCTAACTCTTATCCATCTGTGTACTCTCATGCCTCAAGCAAGCGATCACACAAGAGGATTCCAAATTAGTAACGTGTTACATTATAAACTGGAGTCATTGTTCGTGTTACTAAGAGTAAAAGTATTGCATAACAGCCATTGTTCTACGTCGTGGTGTCTCCTTATTTAAAAAGACTGGTTGAGTGACGGCCAGTCAACCGTTAAAAAAACTCCAGAGAGTCATCATGAAGGAACCATTACAAGTAAACACACAGGCCTAGGATCAGGGACCAACGATAGTCAAAGAACCAAAACAAACCGTTTGTGATCAAAGCGCGTGGCACCTTCTCACCTGTTCCTCACACCAAGTTTCAATGTCTTTGACGTGTTTGACGTTTCTTCTTGAAAACCATTCGGTCGTTTGCACCTTTACAGAGTAATTTCACGGGTGAAAGCCCGGCGGTACGTCGAAGGGGATCAATTAAACAGATAGTCATCTTCAGAATTAGCCATTGCAACCACCTCATTGATTATTTCTGGCTGGTTGTAAATCACAAATCAAACGTCTAATTCTGGTTTTTTACCACCCGGCAAGAAGGTGGGCATGAAACCGAATGTTTATCCAGGCGGTTTTCCTACATGATTCGGAAATTAATGAACCAGGCCCGGTCAAAGGTCGCCGGGTACGAACCTGAACCTACTTTTCGTCTTCTTTACTTATCACAGATCCAAATCAGACACGAACACGCCACATCGTTAAACACATCTCACAGACAACATGTAACCAGCCATTTCATTAGTCTTCTCAGTTAGTGACCAGCTTACAGTGCGATTCATCAAGGCCGGGTACGCCAAGGGCAAGTCCTCGTAACGAAATTTTCCATTCACCGTTAAATAATATCAAAATTTTGTGTTTGGAATCTCGTCTTCCGAATTGAAATTATACGGTAATTGTTTCTCCTTTTTATTTTGCATCCGATCATGTCCGAACACTCGTTCTTTATGAAACAACGTCGCTGCTTGTAGTCGGGCTCATCACTTTTATTCCTCAAACCGGTTCACTTACGAATTGTTATGCACTATCGAGTACTGAATATCTCTCTTCCGCTCCCCGTGATGTTACGTCAATTCATTGAATTACCGTTATGATCGTGTCAAATGATTAATGTGAAAAAGTAAATACAAAATTGTATACTTTAAAAAATATTAATCAAAACGAGAATGCTGTTCTCTTTTCTTAGAACTAAAGTCAATAATCATACACTTTGTGCATAACAAAAACTGTAAAGTGGTAGAAAGAAGCTAGTTGTAAATTAGCCTACTTTGTAAGAAGTCAAATACAAACTTACAGAGTTAAACAAGTCAGTATTAATGTAAACACGTAAACGAAAACAGTTTTCCGTATTAAACACACTAATTATAAATAAAAACATAAGTTTCAACTCCCAATTGGTTTATTTAATGTAGACCTTTAAAAATTAATAATTATCTTATAATAGTTTCTTGGGTGTGGTTACACAACTATTTTAAATAATTGGCCTATTTTTCTCTGATTATTAAAAATACAAGTTTTAGATGCCGTATAATCTATCTACTGTAATGTTCCGTATTTATTGTTACTTAAATAGCAAGAACGGTAGAAAAGTAAATGAGTGATTTAAGTCAGAAATGTTTTTATAATTGGTTTGGTGTTCTGTTCTGCTGGGTTTCTTGCAAGAAGTCGAGGAATAAATTACAAAGCACCCAATAGTTAAGTTTCGCACTTTAAATCAACCACTGGAACACAGAAGCAAACATCTAACGGACTTAAGGAGTACATTCTTCTTTGTACAGAAGAGCCCAGGGCATTGTTCAAAAGGTTTGCTCTGATATATCAACCAAGACAATGATGAATTGTACTCACGAATCCTCTTTACGGGTCAGGCTAAGCATTCGATAGGTTCGGGTTTTCCTGGTGACCTAACTCACGATCTGAACGTGATTCTCATAAACCATGAAGTCTGCATTTATGGATGTAATCGGGTAACCGAAATCTACCCGAGAAGAGAGCCTCTCTGAACAATTTCCGACCGACCATTCTAAAACTTGTATTTCTACTTCTTTTCCTTGGTGGCCGAAAATCATCTTAAGGTGGAAATCGTCCTAGCAGTACAGCTTAACCTTTTAATTATGAGTTTTAACACCGAGATTCGCAGTCATAATTCACAACGTAAAAGGAAGAAAAACAGTTTCAATACCGTATTTCATATATAATTTTTCAGCAATAAGTTCTGTACATTTTCAAAAGAGCGGTAACTAGATCGTTGCTAATTCAATGAATTACCACCCATTGATTTCCTGCAGGTATGTTTTGTAGCATGTTAGTCGGCATCGGCTCTATATAGTTTTACACCGTTATTACACAAATATAATATAATATAAATCCCATCAACTAACGGAAGATGCGAATAATAGAAAAATGTTTAGAACACCCGAGGAAAAAGTATTTAATCGTGTTCATTATAGGTTTAAGTAAGGTATATACGAATTTATTGAGAACTAAACTCTATAGAGATAAAGAACTTTAAGTCAGTGGAAACCAAATCAGGGATTTCAAAGAGAAATTATATAATTACTATTTGTAGTATTGTTTGAGCAAAAATTTTATAAACTGAAGATATCAGGGCAATAAAAAATAGCTTCCTATATTGTAGGTGGTGACATTAAACCTAAGGCAGATGCGATGGGAAGAAACTGAAATTCGGACAAGTTTGCATTGAATCCAATTTTATGGCGTGTTTTTTTAAGTCCAAAACTCGAACAAGAAACATTTCACAATCACATAATTGGTCATTCGAAACTGGATATTCACCTTTTACAGGATTTTTTATGGTCGCGTTAAACCACACAGAAATCTGCGTTTCGTGGTCTTTGTTATTAATTATAAACATATTTTCTTTGTTTATAATACGTCCAAGTTTATTATTTATTATCCCTTTGTCATCTTTTTCTGCAGTTTTCGGGCCAAAGAACAGTATTTGAAAATGAAGTCGTTTCGTTGGCGGTAAATCAAATGGATTAGAGTATTAGCAATTCGTCCTTTGGATCAGTAGGAAGTTGAATATAAAAATTTTACATAGAAGAGTCAGCTCGATTGAAAATTTTCTTCCCACGTCACACCAAGGACAGAACTATTCCACAGTAATTAATTCCTCCGATGAATGATTGCCTCGATAGAAAATAATCCGCTTAGTAAAAAACAAAAAATTAATATGTGGTTAATCGGTATGTGTATTATTATACATGAAGCCTTTCAAATATGATTTGCAGTTCAATCGAAAGGAGGAACAAATCTATAAAAGTAGGAGCCGTTTAAAGTAGAAAGTTTTGAGCTCGGGTTGGCGTAAATGTCGCTACAAATTGCACAAAATAAATCGTGAAGCAAACGGTAAACTGAGATTTCAACTCTGCGAAGAAAGTAACCAAATAATAGATCCTTTTGCAAGAGATACTAATAAAATATACATCGATCTCGTTATTTCCGCAGCTCAGCAAGCGAAAGTAAAGTAAAAAAAAATTATGAAACATTATTATTTCAGTGAAAAAAGTACGAAAGAGGAGACCAAAGCTTAGAACCTCTTGTAATTTATCGTTTGCCCTGAAGTAATCAATTATACTGTATATAATGTATATTAAAGCACAAAAATTAATCATATTTATTCCGTGCAACGCCAGGATTGGTTTGAAATGACCCGGGGAAATTCGATGACTTACAGATTTTTCTACTCTGCGACACTCTTCTGCACGTCTCGATAACAAGTCGAAACCTATTCATACCTATTTGAAGAGAATATGGTCATAAATTAAAGCATTAGAGCCACCAAAAATCTATCCTGTAAGGGAACACCAGTTTTACAAATTGTTTTATACGTCTGTAACGGATATCTTGACTAAAATAGTAAAAAACTAGTTAAATTCCGACTGCACTTGATTGTCGATTACTTGACTGCTCCTTGACATTTCATATGGGTGAATAAAGACAAGCATTTTACTACTCGCAGAACGAATCATGTCTTATTATTGATTCTTGTTAATGTTTGTTGTGATGATACCAGTTTGTTGTTATTGTGGTGGGTTTTGTTGTTTACACTTATTCACCGTGCACTATGACTTTTTATACCTCTTTAGTTGTTTTTGAAAATATTTCAGTGCAATAGAGTTCAAACGATTGTAACAGGTTTCGATTCCAATTCAAATCACCAAAATTTTAATACTAAACATGTGAAGGATTTCGGTACTACAAAAATAGTCAATGATAATTATATATTTACTTCTAAATCTCGAACTACATCGTTGAATATTTTTAATTGAAGCCAAAGCTCTTAATTAAAACTATTTGCTACCGAGTTAAGCATTGATTTTTCAACAATTAGAAAGATACAACTCTTGATGGAAGTGTACAAGAACTTATGAACTAAGAAAAATGACGTTGATGTCTCAAATGAATGGATGTAACAAGCACAGAACAATAAAACCACCAGTCGTGACGCTTACGCGACTAATTGCCTTAAATTAAAGTTACCATGACCAAGAGAACACATACTTTATCGGATTCTTAAGCGTGGGACTAGAAATAGGATACCCAATAGAATGAGATCAGTTTTCTCTTGAACTATTAGCATCTTAAATAGGAAAGGTGGTCAATTTCTGTGACCCTTTCTTTCATTACTTCGCGGATATTTCGATTCATCTTTTTACAAACAAGCTGTCGTATGACAAAATTAACTTACAACTGTTACTGTAGACGTTCTTGGATAGAGAAAAACCAATACCCACAGACGAAAAATTCAATTTACATGTAGCTGACAGACTATCGAGTAGATTCCTCTGAAACGCCAAGGGTGAAGGAGGTGTACGACCATTATTCAACTCACTTGGTGCAAATTTCAAACTCCGGCAAGGTAAAAATTATTTAAATAACCGGTCGAAATAGGCGTAACTAACAAACTAACCGGAAATTTTAAGTTCGAATGAGTCAATTCCAGACTAACCAGTGCTTGAAATGAATTAAACACCACTCGGATCGGTTTAAAACTTCTCCACGAGACTAGATGGACGACATCAACTTCGGGATTACTGTTAAATATTGGAGTGGTTTAAAAGCCGGAATTTTTTTTCCACAACTCCGCGTGGTACCCACTGACATCGGACAAGAAACGCGGGCGTTTGCTTCGGAGGAACTTAATCTTTTTACGGCTTCATTTGAAGGTTCATGCTTTCAAGGAACATTTTCGTGCGGAAGTTCCTGCCGCCGCACCTTTTACGGCCGAAAGTACCATCAGTTCTTGAGAGTAAAAACAAATTTGTTAGAATTGCAAACATGACATTTTGAATGGGAAAACCGCAGGTAGAGAGAAAAGAATCTTTCAGGGTCGACTACCGATGGCACAGGTAATTAAACTGACGCAATATCGCGGTTTTACCTTTGATTTTTTTTCACCTTCTTAAGCACAAAAAAGTTTCCAGAAATTTGTATTTGTTTTAACTTCAACAAGGTAAACATATTAATGTACATTATTCTTCAGATGGAAATGTTATTCCCTGAGCGAGTGAAAGACACCCTATATTAATACAATATGTGTAGTTATTTTCAAGTAATAAATATAGATTGGATAAAGATCTGGAATAAGAACCACAAACACCAAGACACATATGAATTTAATTTTGATGAAAATGGAAATGATACCAGTCATCGTAAGGTCATTAGAAGCCACAAGTTCAATACTAAAAGAGCGCCTGTAGAACATTCCAGAAGTTGTAAACACTTGGAGTTGGGCCGCTGAAAGTCACTGAATGCATATCATCTACCTCGGTACCACAAATCATCCTCGATCATAACCTCGACTATCTTACTTCTAAACCAATTTTTAGGCCTCTTGACATTTAATTAATTTTGCGTATCCATTTTGTAATTTTAATTTCACGAGTGCAACTCCTCGTAGCCAGCGGTGAATATTTCAATTAACGAATTTAAGTACTTACGTTACATAAACTGTAATTTAGGCCGTAATTACAAAGACTCTTGAATTGTAAGACCATGTGAGAATCATGTAGGTCAACCTTTCTACCGTCAAAGCTCAGTTGATCATTTCTGATCATTTATTTATTCCAAATTCGGTCTTCATCTTTCTGTAACCAATATTAATCTTCGCAAGTGGCAAAATATCGACGCCTTACCACTATTATAATTATTATTGCTTAGAAAAACTAAAACTTCAAAATTTATTATCTGGTCAAACTCCAATCCTTTGCTAATTAAACCAATTTTTGATAATGAACCCCTAATTTCAATTTAATTTAACTTTAAGCCAGTATTACGTTTGGTATTTTTTCGCTAAAATAAAATTATTGCAGAATAGTTAATTAACCCATAATTTTACGAAAGTAATGCTCGGGCAACTTGGATTTATAAATTTTCAATTGCAACGAACCGGTGCAAGCAATTTGCACCATTTGTGAAGTTCTTTCATTCTGAATTCCATTAATATTTCTATGTTTGGTGTTAGTCCCTTAAATTCAGAGTCCGACAAACCCAGGGCGGTGGCGGAAATAACTTCCTGACAGGTACTGCGACTGCCAACTATTTTCTGACTACAACTGGAGTTTCAAACCTTCTGGCATTCGCCATTGTGACACTCACACGCTTAAAATTACTCATAATTACGATTCGAACGCAATTTGTCCCGAGGATCCAAGGTTAGTTGCGGAACATTTGCAGCAGGTTCTTTTCTGCGACCGCCACTATTCCGAACTAGTACACTTTGAAAATGACGAGCACACGGGACGTGACCAAATCATTTGGTTCACACTGCGAAAGGGTTCTTAACGGTATCCGTTACGAATTTCACCTGTATGTACCTACCATTAATGCAACCATTTTTTATTGATCATTAAATGCGAATCAAAAATTAACGGGGACAACCGAAGGGAGCGCGGTAATGTCCGATTCAATTTGAACTATTTTTCTAGGCGATCCGGAGCCGTTCGGAAGGCAGTACTCTGTTCAATTGAATTTAATATATGTTTTGAATTTTTGACGGCTCGGCAAAAACCAATGAACCCGTAATCTTTCCGTAACACTGAGTTCGATCTATTTTTTTGTAGCTCACCTGAGGCGAGGTCTGTTCAGTAGAGGTCGACTCCTCGGATGAAATCTTGGAAACAACACCTATTTAACTGTACATAACTTAATGTTTCTTAATTTTGCTTGTCTAGTGATGGAGCCTAATTTGTTCAGTTAGTGTGTTCGAATTTCGTTTTCAAGGTACCTGGCAAATTCATTTGAGGAACAAAAAATTATGGCCTTTCGCCTTTTTCCAGGCAACAAAATTCGTAATGACGCGATGAAGAAACGTAAATCACGTCCGTTCAGTAGACGACGCAAAAAAATGAATGTCACATAACGATTTTGCAATTTTTTCCCGACACTTTTTCTTGTTCTTGGTCGTGTAATCAATTGTAGTGCTAATTAATTTTGCTAACAAACACACAGGACGCCAAATTATAGTGAGAACTAATGAGACCCTATGTATTGGTACATGACAGAACGCATATTATCACAGTCAAATTAGTCAACACTCCTTAGGATGTAACGTAACCCAGAGATAAATATCAAATTTGCATAAAGTTACATATTTACAATGCGTTCTTCCGATAACTCATTATGTTTTGTTTAGAATATAATACATGTCGTACTCTTGTTCACGTGAAAAACAACTAGGTAAAATTTTTTTCCCGCTCCGAGACTAATAAAATATACTTTATGTATTTTGTCAAGCATCATCCGAGTCAAATCTGATAGGTTTACAAATTTTTCCAGTGGAAACTTTATCCAGTTACCAAACTTTGCACCTTTTCATAAAACCATGAAAGGAGAATAAAAATTACATGAATTAAGTACTTCGTTTACTTTGGTTTCATTATTCCTGACAAACCTTGACGCCATGGTACCTGAGATCTCTGGTGAAAGACCCGGTCATTAGGCATTAAGTAGCCAAATTTTTTTTATATCCTTCAAAAGTCTGTTCGAGGTAATAATTCTTCAAGTACGTCAATTCTTTGCGATTACTCGCTATTAATTTATTACTTTTTTAGTGATGTCCCAAGAAAAGCCAAGAATGTTCTCGGCTTTCAAACGAAATTCTTTCCGAAAATAATAAAAATTACTTTTAATTTCTTGTAGCGCAACTTTTCCGTACTCCGTTCCGATATGTTTCCGTTATGATTCCTAGTCATTTGCAAAATTTTCTTTTAACCGTCTTAAGATTAAATCTTGCTCGTAAGCCGTAAACAATCATCAACTATTTTTAAATGTTACCTCACCCATTCGATTCCACTGCATCAAAGTTCCATTTTATGTCTCGCTTTTACTCACTTTTTTCTGCCCTAAATTTGTTTTTTGTTATCTCTCTAGGCAGCATGTCTTTTCAACATAGTAACACGTTTCTGAAGCTGTTCTTATCTATCAATTCGTCAACTTTGCCTTGCAAATACAAAATCTATTGCCTTCCACGGTACCAATTCTTTTGTGATCCTTTGCTAAACATGCAGATGCAAAGGTTCTAAAAATTTTTATTTCAATTACCTTAAAATTGTTAAATTTATGCTTACATTACCTAGAACTAATGCGTATACCAGATATCTAGGAATAACAACGAAGTTCAATTACAGAGTCTCTCAAGTCTGCAGAAGTGCAATGTCAACGTAATGATTCCGGAATTCGGACAACCTAGAGAAGCAATTGAATCGATTGCCATTACAAATTCTAAACGTTGAAATGAATAACAACTCAATTTTTTAACAACCACACATGGAAATTGGAATGCCAATTTACATTTTCCCCGGCTAAAATTTCTTATGTTCGAACAAAAACTGAACTCAATCAAATTCAGGTTCCAATCGAATCACAAAAACTTAAAGATTATTACTTTGTAAGACGACCGAGTTATAGGATCGCAGACCCGGAGGGTACGGCCTTTAACGGCATGTATCTAGCTCCAACATATTCGAGCATATATATTAATAGAATGAATAAAAGTCAGTATTTCAGAATTTGAACAATTTTCGGCAATTTTTTCTGTAGAATTCGTTACCTTCAACCCGACCGCCACCACCACCACCGACTTGTTTGTTTTCAGTCTCCACCTTCTTTATGTTTTCAATTACCAAGTCCGTTTAATAGAAAACACTTGTGGTCTGTAACTAGGAAACTACTCGGGTTTGACTCACGCGTGAAACTTCCCTAAACAATTTTACTATGCTTTGGTTAAAGACCTAATAACCTAAGCAACTGCTTCAAAGAAAGAAACAACTTGAATATTTCGAACATTTACTTGGTGTCGAAACGTGTGGTAAATGTACAATAAAGTCACATACCTGATTTTCTGCCTTGAGAGAGGTCCTCGAAGGGTTTAGTCACTCTGAAACAAACAAAAGATTCAATGTATCTTTATCAAAAGAAAGAGGAAGACACCTAGACGGTTTTGGGTCAACGGCTTGTGTTTTGGTTTCAATATAGGACACCAATTATATAGAAGAAAATTGTTGTTGCTTCAATAAAATTTATTCACTTTGTTCACAAATCAGAGGTCAGACCAAGCAAGTCTTATTTAAGTGATATTTGGCTTGAGTGAATGCAAATTTTACCAACAATAAACATAATTTATTATAATGCATTACCTTCCTTATTACTACGTTAAAATGACTTAACAAAACATAAACATTAGTAGGCTCTTGAGTAAAAATTTATGTGACATTAACAATGTGGCACGACTTTAACTAAGTATTAAATTGTACTTAAATAAACTACTTAATTGAAGTTATGCTTCATCCAATAATTTCAAATATTGTGTAACGCAAGCTTATCAATAATGTTGAAACCTTTTTCTAACTTGTATCTATTAGTAATAAATTGTTTTTTGCGTGGGAATGGTAATTTATATCAATGAAATTCAATAAAATTTGTAACTATTATTGGGAAATAATAATAGTTAAGAATTTTTACGAATAATAGGAACAATACTGCACTGATAACTGATTTCTTAGTTCCACGTTCTAGTTCCAAAAATTTTTTTACACTGGCAGAATTACTGAAAAATGGGACCGTATTGTTTTGAGTGCACAAGATATTTTAAAAATAATTCGGACACATAAACCAATATGCGGGAATAGAAATAGTTTAAAAATGGAAATCTACAGAATTTAAAAGCAGAATAGTTATGGAGGATAGAACACCTTAGCATCAGGGGGTGTTATAATAGCTAAAAATTAAGGTCAAATATTTTAATTCGCTTCACAGAAGAGTTTCAAAACTCAATAAAAAATACAAATAAAACATAAAGCCCAAAAATTTTCAAGCGTATAAAAAATCCTACACTCTTTCTTGAATGTTCATTACATAACAGACCACATTCTGCATTCTTGTTGTGAACTTTGCAGTGTAATTAAAAGTTAACAACCAAGCTGGGATATAACAAGTATTCGACGAGTACAAAATTCTAACCCACGACATGTCCATATAGCAAAACTCGAAGCGGACGTTCTGTCCTCTAGAATTTAAATCACCGGGCCTAAGAGACAATCTCGTTCGTGGTAAACTAGAAACGGACGTAACACGCCTATCCAATTTTCTCAAATGGTCAGATCGAGGCCCAGAACTGAAAAAATTAACGGACACACAAAAAAGAACGGAAACCTTACTGTCAATAAATAATTATAATAGTAATGCATGATAATAAGAAAAATAAAGGATCGGCGGAGGTACTTCCGTCACGCGAACTAAAATGCCTGATGTAATTTAAGGCAAGTAACTAAAGAGGAGCCATTGTGGAAAGTGAAGGAGAAAATAAATATTACAATCTATTAGAGGTTAAAAATGTGTTCTTAGGCAAATTTCTAGCGCTTATTTAACGAACCTGACTGAAAAGGGAAATAAAAGAGAAAGAAATTACACATAGACGAATATCAATGTCCGAGAAAGAGCATTGTTCCCTGAGTTCGTGAAATACCATCGATTCTTCGATTTTCTTTAATACCGAACGCGCGATGGGTACCGTGAGAAATTGGTATGTGAGTCTAACGACAATTACGCAGTCATTCTGAAGACTACACGCTTATGTTGCGAGAAGTAACGTAGCTAAAACACATTGCAACACTTTGGTAAAACAAAAGACCACCTGATAGGAAATCAACAGAGTTAACTGGTTTCTGAAGTTAAATTTTGTTCTGGCAAATCAGTCAAAATCAATGGCCATATTTACGGATTGCGTACAACGTCGACACGGACTGAGACTCCACATTAAACCTAAATGAAGTAAAATATTTAATGACTCGGGTATCTTGTAAACGTTTCTTGTGTACTTAGAAGTTAACAGTTGAGAATCTAAGGAACGGACAGTTCATCTAACAAAATAATCTGTGCTAGTTTTCACAAAAAGTAAAATAAAATAGAGTGAAGCTTAAATAAATTAATTTGAAACCCTCGGAACGTCATGTGCACTCCAGGTTCCCTGAGAACAGAGAGAAAACATGCCTTATCGAGATACAAATCAAGGTATAAATCCCAACAAGGGAGAAGAAACCTGGGATTTCTTGTCCGTGTAGAAAGAACACCTAGAAGACAAATGACCTTTCGGTCAGGTTACCCGTTCTCAGCTGGCTATTACATAGGTGGCGAAAAGTTATAATTCACTGATTAGTCTGGAACTGTATGTGGACGTCTGTTTCA